>JAMKQA010039853.1:0-23447 GCA_024699735.1 Posidonia australis | reverse complement strand
CGCCGCTCCCGAGAGAAGGGCACGGGAGATGCCCTTTTTGGAGGAAGAACGGCTGCTTAGACGAGGAAGAAGACGACTGCTTGGATGCTCCAGTTTCGATCTTGATTGGCATGAGGTGAACGACAAAAGGGACGTGGAAGGTGGAGGGAGGAGAGAGGAATCGTGAGGATGTGGCTCCGAATAGAGGAGGACGAGGAGTCCCCGGACGCGGTGGCAGAGTCAAACTCGAAGACGGTGACCTCGGAGGGGCGGCGGATCTCCTTGGCGTCGATCATGCTAGGGACTTCCCTGACGTTAGCGGTGGAGGAGGACGAGGAGTCCTGCAGTTGCTGCTTCGGGATCGGGATCGGGATCGAGATCGGTGGTGCTGTCGCTGCCGCCGCTGCCGCTCCCGTTTCTTCCTTTTTTTCCCTAGTTACCTTTCTTATAAATTTGAATCTCACATATCGTAGAGTGGGGAAAAAAATCTACCTTAATTTCAAAAAAAAAATCTACATCTATAAGTTGCCTTTTTAATAGTGAAAAGTTTTGTGTACTATACTTCATTGGAGGAAAACACAAAATATTTATTCCCAGTTTAGGTGTTTAGAATTTGAAACAATCGTGGCTGATTTCCTATCCATGACGTGTGAACCATGACATAATACAACTCCAATTATTCTACAACATAATCAACATTAATATATCATCACCCATTAAAGAGTCTAACCCTACATATGTCTAAAGAGGCCAATACAAGAATGGATGTTGATAAATCATGGAACAATCCTTTAGAGTAAGAAAAAGTAATAAAAGTGATAAGAAAATTATTACGTGTATTCTCATATGAGTTAAGTTAAAAAAATCCGCAAAGCACCCAACACTTATCGAGCAATTTTGACGTATTCTCATCTCACCAGAAACTCCCTAACTGAATACACATTTTGGGAAATTCCAAGGTTTCTCGCAAAGTTGGCACTGTCATTTAACGATTTGGTTTGTAGTTGAAGTGGTATTAGACCTGTCAATTTCTGATACGACACGATAACATGACACGATATAACCGTATTTGGGTTTACCCTTATTATGTCTCGTGTACTTATCGTGTCTATCTGGTAAACACGATTATTAAACGGGTCGTTTTCGTGTCTAAGGTATAAAAACCTGATAAGTACACGTTATTTAATCTTGTATATAAATTATAACTTTAATTATTTTGAATAGTAGATGTTTATGATATGTTGTAGACTTATAATATTAACATATGAAACAATGGAACTTGTGAAATATTATTGAATAATTGGTTCATGATTTATTGATTTATCTTTGATTTTTCTACGTGTACAAAACGTGTAAATGTTAAACGTATACTATACGTATAATCTTATATTAAACGTGTAACTGTGCAATAAACGTGTACTCGTGTCAATCGGATAGTTATCATGTCAAAACGACACGATTCACTTAAACGTGTACTTAACGGGTCATGTCGTGTATACACGTTAACAGACAATTCGTGTTTGGGTTTAGTATTAGGTACACGATAATTAAATGGATCGTGTTTGAGTTTAACATATATGTATAGTATACACGTTTATATACGATACGATAGGTACACAACACGATCCAGTCTAAGTGGTATCATCATTTCGGTAAGTAAATGGCAAAAAAGAATTAAAAAAAAGAAACTTATTATTATCTTTCGATTATAAATTGGATTTTTTCCTCATATTCACCTTACCCGATTTCGAAGCCACATCATTTCATTAACACTTAACCATGCGTCTCTTTGTCCTCCTCCTCTCTCGTTTTTAGGCATACCTCGTTTCCGTGCCCTCTACTTCCTGCTGGCACGCTGGTCTTGCGCTGTCATCTTCCTCCTGTCGTCCTCCTCCCTTGCTCGATCCCCTCCACCTCCTGCCGCTGCCATGGCCTCCACATCCACCTCTCTCCCCGCCTATGGTAACAACCACCATCTCCTCTTCCTTTCGATTTCCAATCATCTTGCGGTTTTCACTCACTTTCTTCCCTTTCGTCTTGGTCCCAGAGGCGGTGCAGGTGCTGGTTTTCTCCCTCGCCGATGACTCCCCTCTCGTCCGCAAGGCGTCCATGTCCGCCCTCCAGGAGATCGCCCCCCTGTAAAACCAGGATTCTCCACTCCATTTGCATCGGCTGAATGTTTTGTCCTTCCTGTTGGAATTCTGTCGTTTTCTCAACGTTTGTTGCCTTTTTGTTTTTGCAGGGATCCCCTCCTCGTTCTGCGATGCTGTTCCGCTGTCTCCCACGGCGGTCGTCGGGTATGTGGTTTCAACTTGTGGTGGTTTTGAGATTGGAGGTTTTGTGTCCCAACTTCGGGCGTTGTGTTTTGCAGCGGTTTGGGAATATGGCTGGAGTGTTTCAGGTAATGGCGTGGGCGGTTCGAGCGATCGATACGAAAGATGTCAACCCGGCTCTTATGGAGAAGCTCACTAAGATTGCCACTTCGGAGATGATTACGTCCAAGGTGCTCTTTTCCGACATCGTTCTGCTTCAGATTACCACTTTTCCCATAAATATTAAAGTAATTCTGATCATTGAAAGAGTAGGCAATTCACATTGATTGGCCTGATTAACCATGATGCATCCCTGTCAAAACATGGTAGTAGTAGTAGCTGCTACTTTGACTTTGTTCAGTAACAAAGGCAAGAACATATAGTACAAAATACGCTGCAGCTGGTATCCGCCCAATATAAGAATAAATACACTAAAACACTAGGTCACATAAGTTATAAAGAAATTTGTGTCATTCTCTTTTATGAAAACAAAGACAAACTTTTTTCAGGCTGGTTTAATGATAATGATGTCGGATTGAAGCATCCACTTCTACAAGTTATACTCTTCTGTCACTGAACTATGTTATTGCTGCATGAAAATGAGATTGCTTGAGGGTGTGGTGGCTTACTGGCTTACATTTTATATGAAAATATCTTAGAAAAGGGACAGGTTGATATGTAAAAAGCAAAAAAGAGGGTGTTTATATGAAATTTACAAAAAAATAATTAAGTGAATATAAATCATCATTTTTCAAACACCTAAAAAGTTCTACAAATCATTGTGTATTGATGTTTGGGGATAGGGGATGCCATTAATGCAATATCTTAATTATTCTACAAATCAATAACTTTTATTGTTATTACTGATATACCATTGAATTTTAAGTCCATGTTTAGATGCAGGAATAAGGACTGAATAAAGACAGAATTGGAATAGTAATTTCGTTTAGCAAGTTAAAAAGTAGAATAAAAGTAGAATAGTAATTCCTATTATGATTTACTTATTTCATAATAGTTATTCTACGGGAAAGGTGAAATAAAGTTATTCTGCTAAGTTATTTTCATATATGTATGTATACAGTGTGTTTATTTTCTGTCTAAAAATTAATACAAATATAATATAATGTACACATATTTTGAACTATATATATATATATTAATAATCAAGTTGATTATTATTAATTTACATGTTTTTTACTTATTTCAACACTTATTATGATACTTGTTTCACTTTTTTTCCAAATTAGAATATCTTCCTGTACACACTTATTTACCTTTAAAAGAAAATCACTTCTAAAACTGAATAACGATACCATCAGAATTCTAATATCACTTTCCACTTATTCCTACTTTCCTTATTTTATATCCAAAGAAGGGTTAATTGTTTTTGTAGTGGATGGAATGATGTTTGTGCCTTACTCCAGTTCATTGTATATTTGTATAGGAACTTAATGCCAATTGGCAAAGAGCTGCTGCTGGTTTGCTTGTTTCCATAGGATCCCATGTGCCTGACCTGGTAAAATTTCTTTTGTATGTACATTAGTTTGTGGTGTACTCATCACCTCTTGGTCTGTTTTCATAATGTGTTCGACTTGCAGATGATGGGGGAAATATTCCTTCACCTATCTGGACCTAATGTAGCCGCACCATCTATGGTTCAGATACTTGCAAATTTTGCTTCAGCTGAAGGTGATCTTCTGTAGAGCCTTTGTTTTCCAATTTTTTTTCGATCTTTTTATCTGTTTCCTTTTATTTTCCTTAAATAAGAGCACTTACTAGAATCATAATATAGATTATTACTTTCTTGGTAATTACAGCTTCTATGGTTTAATTTGAAATTTTATTCACTTGAAGCTTTGCAGTTCACACCACGGTTAAAAGAGGTTCTGCTACGGGTTTTGCCTATTTTAGGAAATGTACGGGACAACCACAAACCTATTTTTGCAAATGGTATGCATTTTTCTGCAGTTGATGCTTTGGCTGATCAAAGAAAGTCACTCTTTGGAGTTTGAATAAAAGTAAAACTGCAATACTGCTTATTCAAAAAAACCACGATTGTTTTCCAACCTTTGGATTTCTTTCTTATTTAATACTAGCAATTGGGTCATCTTAGCATTTTCATCTTACCCCTCTTAATTAACTTGTGAGCATTTTCATTTTTTATTCTTTAGTCAGGCATGGCACTTTGGCCTTGTTTTCCATATCTGTCTTTGGGATTTGATTTGTACCTTTTTTCCCTCCAGCTTTTAGATGTTGGTGTGAGGCAGTCTGGCAATATTGTGCTGATTTGCATTGTGATCCGCTTCTGGATACTGATGTAATGTGAGTCAAATCCCTTCATGTTTATAATATTAGAAATATTCTTGCTGAGTCCCATTCTAAAATTGTAGGTCGTTTCTGAATTCTGCTTTTGAACTTATATTGAGATCTTGGGCAAGTTCCCGTGATATGAAGGTAATGGTTGACTTGCTGGATTTTCTAACCACTACATGTGCTTATTTTATACTTTTAGGAGTCTAAGTTGCTTGATTTCTTTTTATGCAAAAAAGGCTTTTGTTCTTTTTAGTTTGATGTAGTTAGGGAGAAAATGAAAATGTGTTATTGATAAGCATTATGGTTACACAGATATAGGGTTTACCTCTTATAAGGATATCCATATAACATGTATTTATATAAGTTACATCCATATGACATAATGCTAACACTTCTCCTCAAACTAGAGCATAGATATTAATTATGCTTAGTTTGTTACATAAAGATTCAAAAACTCTAATACTCAACCCGTTACTGTTCTGCTGACTGAGTATATAAGGTGTAAATAACTTCTTTCATTACCATGCTACACACATAATGATAGTTTACCTCAATATGTTTAGTGCATTTGTGAAAAGTAGGATCATTTACAATGAAGATTGTTGTTTGATTATTGCAATGCATGGCCATAGCTCATAGGAAAGTCAAGTTTTGATAAGAAGGACCTAAGTTTAACCATCTTACAAGCTGTTGGAATGGTACTTAGCTCCTGTATTAGATCATAATACTATATTTTACTTTTTGTTTCACTAGGTTACAAGATTTTTGCCTACATAGATGTAGTATCTTGATATGAATTTTCTATCACGCGTGTCTCTTGTGTAACCAGAGTCAAAATATACCTCAACATTTAAGTGACTATGTTTCTCGTCGATTAATTCTCATCTTGGTGTACCTTTAATGTATGTAAGTACACGTAAGGTGCCTTGCCAATGTACCTCTTTAGGTTCATGTATGAATTGATTGAGGAGTCCAACAACATAAAAGATATTTAGACATGTTATTGTTAGGTAGATTAGTTTGCCAATAAGTCTTTTGTATCTGCCTGCATCCTAATATATATCTGTAAAATCATACCAAAAAACCAGTGATGGATCAATGGAGGTAATTTTTGGTTTGCATATTTTCTTTGAGATAACATTATCTTTTTTTAGCATAAACAAACTCAATTTTCAGAAAGCACTTTGGAAGTTTCATATCCTTTGTACTGAAATATTATTGTAAATATTGTTGATTTTCTTGATAGTTACAACATCACTTATTGTAAGAATGATGTCATTTATATATACTGTCAACAATACACAATCATTAGTATTTTTCTTGATGAACATTGAATAGTCTACAACACATCTTGTGAATCCAAATCATATCACCACTTTACTGAATTTATCAAACAACACTCTCAAACTCTGTTTCAGGCTACATATAACTTTATTGAGAAAACACACACTGTTATCTTCCTGAGCAACATACCTTAAGAGTTGCTTTATGTAGACTTGTTCTGTTAAATCTCCATAGAGAAAAATATTCTTCACATCAAGTTAGTATAGATCATGACTTATTGATAGCAACAGTAAGATCACTCAAATGCAATTAAGATGAGTTATCGAAGAAAAGATCTCCTCATAATCAATACTATAAGATTATGTAAAATCATGGGTCACCAATCTTGCTTTGTATCTGTCTACAGATCCATTAGGTTTGTACCTGATATTGAATACCTATCGACAACTAATGATGTCCATTTCTTTAGGTCGAACTACCAAATCGCATGTACCATAAATAAAGTTTGTATATTCTCGTTCATGGCCACCTTCCAGTACAGTAGAAACGACACTTCTCGATAGTTCTTGGGTATAAATTTTGAGGATCTGGGCAAGATAAACCGGTGAAAAAATGTGTGAAGGAAATCATAGATAACAAAATTAGAAACAGGATGGACAGTGCAAGATCGTATACTTTTATGTAGGGAAATGAGAATATCAAGATCCTATGATGGAAGATCTGTAGAGGAGAGTGATGGCTTAGTCTAAGTTAGTGGATGCATGTTGCATCGTCGATGATAAATCTGTAGTGGATGAGGCGTATTTTCTTGTAAAGGTTGTTGTTGAACATCTCCTGTATCCACAATTTCAACAGGAAAAGGAACAGGAGTAATAGTAGGGGTAGTCAATGAGATGAAAGAATCAAAGTAGATTTAGACTCCCACAACGTAACACAACAGACAAAATAACAGCAACTAGGTGGATAGTAGCACCTGTATCTTTTCTAAGTTCTAGAATATCCTACAAAGACTTACCGAACGGACTGAGAAGCTAACTTATCAAGACCTAGGCTAAGATCCATAATATAAGCAATGCACCTGAAGGCCTTAGGACACAAATGTTGAAGTAGAATTTCACCACCACGAGATACAGAAGACATCCTATTAATAATGTAAGCAATAGTAAGCACGACATCAGATCATAAAGATTTTGGAACATTCATTTATAGCTAAATGGTGTAGTTGATGTCAAGTATGTGCTTGCGTTCAACTACTTCATTTTGTTGAGAGGTGTGTGGATAAACAGTCTGATGAAGGATTCTTAATGAAGCACTATAGTTTTCCATATCCTTTTGAACTAATTCAAGAGCATTGCCAGTCTAATAGGTCTTTGGTGTTACAAAAAGTGATTTATTATTTTAGTAAAAAAATTCTTAACAATATCAATTACATGATGTTTATCCTTAAGAAAGTATACTTAAGAAACTCAAGAATAGTCATTCATAAATACAATATAATAACGAAAATCAGATGTTTAACACATTACGAGCGGACTCTTAGACATGAGACATCACAATAAATTAAATCAAAGGGACTCTGATTACTAGACAACTTAGACTACTTATAGGTAGCACGATGATGCTTACCTAAACGACACGACGACTTAACTATGATTCAAGGATGTGTTTGCTGTAGATTGCGATGTGATGGATGACCAAGATGGTAGTGCTACAACAACAAAGTATTTGCAGTAGTTGCAACAAATGTTAATTTACTAGGTATACCATTTGGACCAATATGTAAACATCGTGACTATACTTACGGTCTAAATCAATCCTTATTTTCATTTGCCGATCTGAAAAGTACAATGATAAGGAAAAAAGGTTATAGAGTAGTAAAGTTGGTGGGTAATAGTACTAATGGAAAGTAAATTTACAGGAAAGTCAGGCATATAAAGGACTTTATCAAGAGTAATTTGGGAAGAGACATGAACTATACTTTCCCTAGAAACAGAGTAATGGTGACCATTGATAATGGAAATAGATTTAATGACAAGATAAGTGAAAAAGATGGGTAAAAAGGTTGGTTTCGAGTATGTGACATATGTAAGGAAGTTCCAGAGTCGACAATCCAATAACGAGTACTAGAAGCTAATATGGTAGGCATAGTGGAGACAAATACATGGGTTATAGCAGTAGGGGTTTGGTCGTCTTGGAGCTGAATAAACCTATCATAGGTAGTTTGGAAGATAGTCTCTTTGGAGTGGAGGAATCATTAGAAGGAGTCTTCGCCACATATTTAGCTCAGAGAGGTCTACCAAACTTACTTCGGCAATGATCTGATGGGTGATTTGTACGACCACATTGATCACATCGACGAGCCTTACGTCCATTTGTTGATGATCGTCTATGACCACAACCATTATGACCACGTCTTCTGGTAGAGGAAACTAGCATTGACTGATCAGGGATAGCAACAAGGGTAATAGTTGAGATTTGTAGGGTTTGAGAGAAGGTAGATGAAAGTGATGGAAGAGCGTCATGAATCTGAGATGCCAATGTGGGAGTGAGTCCTACCAAGAAAATAACAACAACTAACTCTTTTCTGTACTGACGTATCTTGGAGATGTTGATGATAAAAGGCTTATATATTTCTAACTCATCAAGTAGTGTTGGAAGAGAACTATAAAACTCCTAAATAGAATGCTTCCCCTGATGATGAGTAAATAGGTGTTCATATATCTCACAGATCTATGTAATATTTTTCTCATGTCCACAAGTGCTCTGTAAGGTCTACTAAATCTTTTTAACAGGCGGTAACATCATAAAACCTTTGGAAACATCTTCATCCATATTGTTTACATGCCGTGATATAACTACGTAGTCATCTATAAGTCAATCCTCATAGGTGGCGTCCTTTACATCGGGAGGATCATCTGTAAGATGGCGGATCTTCCGATGTATACCTAAGAATGTCTCAAATGCCTGTGATTATAGAAGATAATTCTTGCTGTTTAACTTGACGGATGTCCCAGAGAGATTTGGAAGACATGTGTCACGAGAGGTAAGCTATAGCAGCAAAGAATAGAGTCTGATTTGATGAAAACAGGGGAAAACAAACTGCAAATAAACTACTGGAAACTCCAAAAAAAACTGTAAAGCAGCAGTAAGGACCCGTTTGTAGGATAAATGGTAGTCAGAACTCCGTTTGTAGGGTAGATAGGTGTAGAGTAGGGCACAACTAAGTCATATGAACAACCCTAGAGACAGTAACATGTAGAAAAAAGTAACAGTCTAGGTCATATCATGGCAACCAACTACCTGGCTGCACAAGCCGTTGGTTGCCGCAAGAGTGGCTTCTAGGGCTGGCAGGATCCTTGGGAGAGGCTGTGTGACTTCTGGGTAAACCATGTAATTGATTGTGATCTTGCTTAAATGGTTTATTAATGGATAATCTGTTGTTTCTTGGATGTGTGAGCTTGTGGTTGGCTTTCTGTGCACTTGTTGTGATTTGGGATAAATGTAGAGTTCGATTTGAGGATGCACAGTCACCTTGGTTTGCGTGCCTGTCTTTTCCTCATGTTCTCTCCTTTTTCTCCTTCCCTTTTTTCTTTCTCTCACGAGCCATGTCCTTCCACCGTTTTTTCGTCTTCTTTTTCCTCTTCTTCCACACCCGTGCCACCAGCGACGGAGGCCCGTGCCTCCCTGTTCCTTTCGACGGGATGGATGGCCGGCGCTAAGCGAGTGGTGGTGGAGTTAAAGAGAGGGAGGCAGAGGGAGAGCGTGGCGAGAAAGGAACGGAAGAGGAGAGAGAGAGAGCAGGGGCACACGAGCTGGGAGGAGGGTCTGAGCGTGGGTGCTTCCACCGAGGGTTGAGGATCACCGGGGCTTTGCCGAGGCGACGCCGGGGTGCGGTGAACTTGTCGGAGTTGCTTGGGCTACCAGAGAGGTACACGATTGCCCCCTTCTGTCGTTATTGCTTCCTTGAAGAATAATGATGGAAAATGCATGAAAAATGGTAGAAAAAAATAGTAGGAATGATGGAAATGTGATTAATGATGTGAATGTGTAGGGATCATGCTAGATTATGTGAATTTCGTGATTTTTGGTAGATAATGCTTTAAATGTTTTAAGGTTTAACTCTGAGCATGTTTCCTTGTGGAATTTATATCTCATTGTATGGTTAGTGAAATTATGATTGGATTGGGGGGTTTCGAAGTAGACTCAAGGATCTACACCTCGTGATTTACTCGTAATTTTTGATGTGTATTTGGGGGGTCCGATCGGGACTCTCACTTGGGGCGAATTCCGCTGCCCGAAACAGGGGTGTGCCTTGTTTACGGGGAATTTGGTATGTCGAAATCCTAGTCAGATTTAGCCAGATACCTAATATCGGTAGACCGAAATCACCCGGTCGACCGATTCAGGGGTTTTCGGTATACCGAAAGTATTCGCTATACCGATCTGGAAATTCAGCCTGCCGTTTAAATGAAGGATAAATGGTTTTAATGGTAGTTTGGATATATGTTAATGATGTTTTCCCCATGTAATGACATAGAGGAAGATGGAACCTAAATAAATAGATTTGGGCATGATTTTGGGTTTTAATCCCATAAATGAATGAAAAGGATGATTTTGTGTGGTTTTGGGCATGAGGCTTAATTTATGATTTTAAGCATGGTTTTCATGGTTTGAGTTGGGACCCCCAGTGGAGGGTCAGGTGTTGCAAGGAAATAGAGTCTTGCAATGAAAAGAATGAAATGGAAAATGGTTTGAAAAGAAAGTTGAAAGAGTTTTGAAATAGAACACTAATAATGTGGTTGTCGAGCTTGAGACGGTGTAGGCTGAGCCTGGGTTTTTATACCTAGTTGTTCGGGTCACCGACGGTATAAGCTGAGTCTGGGTCGTTGTACCTAGTTGTTCGGGTCATCGATCTCGTGACAGTGTAGGCTGAGCCTGAGTCATTCGACCTAGTTATTCGGGTCACCGATGGGGCGACAGATAGAGACGTATCTCCGTGCACATATGAGAAATGAAATTAAGTCCGGTTGGTCTGGGCGGTGACGTCCTGCATGGGAAATTTCACCGCAGCAGTGTAGGAAGGTAGGAGAAGGATGTCACAACTTACTGCTTGTGCGCCTGGTTACCCCTGATCAAGGTAACAACAATAAAGAAAAATGGAAATGAATAAAGAAATGTGGTTTGGTTAGGATTAGATTTATGAAATAGTCATAAAATCCTGAAATGAAATGATGATGGTGTTTTTTTTATCAGTTGTCAGCCTATATTTATGATTTGGTTTTGAGCCTGTGAGGCATTGTGTTTTAGGCTGGATCTGGTCAGAAATGTGAATTTGAAAAGTATGATTTTTGGAAGAAATCCTAAGTATTGAAAAGATATGTTTTGGAAAATGAATTCCAAAGGTTTTGAAGGAAAATGCAAAAGTGTGTTTGAAAGAGAATGTGGTTTTGGAATGAGTTTCCAAATGTTTTGAGAAAAGAAAAGAAACATGGCTTTTGAAAAGAACATGGAATCAGGATTGAATTCCCAAATGATTTTCAATAAACAGGAAGAGGATTTTCAAAATAAAATCGAGTTTTGAAAAGAATAAAAGAAATGAGTTTTTACGGTTTTACCGAGATTTTGTGGTTTGTATGTTTGGGACGCGTACTGGGTGACTTAGATGTCACTCACGCGTGCTTATTTGGTTTTCAGGTGCAGACCGCGTGCAATCGAGTTCCTGTGCAGGCGTTGGAACTTCTAGTCGCACATTGTGATCCTGAAGGTGAGCCTTAGTTATAGTTATTTGATGTTTCTGTAATTAGTGTAATTATGCTTGATACGGTGTTTTGGTAGCGTGTCCGGGATCGAGGCGTTATAGGCTGTCAGGAAGAGGGCAGCAGGGACGAGTAGCTGGAGGGGAGCGGTGGAGGCTCAGAGTGGTGCGAGTGTGGCCTGGACAGCTGGCGAAGCGGCTGCAAGGGCTGAACAACGTTGGTGGTAGGTCTGACAGTGGCGCAGGCGTGGGGAGGGAAGAAGAGAAGGGACGACTAGGGTTATGTGTTCCTAAGCTCTAATACCATGATGTAGTTAAGGAGAAAATGAATCTGTGTTATTGTAAGAACCAAAGTTACAAATATATATGGTTTACCTCTTATACGGATATTCATATAACATGTATCCATATAAGACATTCCCATATAACATAATGCTAACATAGTCTAAAGGAGTAAAAATCCATAAATATCTCTAGTCTATGGTCTGATGAATGAGCCACTGACATGTCGTTATGTAGATGGCCGTACAAGGCACTTTAGAATGGAAAATAAATTGTTCTGTATGAGATACTTTGTCCTAGTCTCATAGTTACAAAATAGTTTGACTATACTTCTTTTTTGAGCAATCAAATAGTTTGACTACACTGTTGGTTGGTTATGTCCACCTTCGTTTGGCTAGTTTAAGCTTTTCCAGGAAATCGAGTATCCCTATGAAATGCTCCGATGAATCTTCTTAGCAACACCACCTATGTTAGACAGATGTATTGGTTCAGTTTCTTTTGAAGTAAATAGTTGGGAAATGGGAAATGTGCCTTAGAATCAGCAAAAAAAATGGGAAATGTCTCGCCAAGAAGAATCTTGCCCAAAAGACTAACGTATTTCTAAGGTAATGTTTGGTAACATTTTTCTGTCTCTAACGTATTTGGGGAAAAAACTAGTTTTTTTAAGTTGCTTCTTTGAGAGCTTATTTTGGGAACTTGTATGTAATGGGGTAATCTTTTTTGGATGCAATAACATGTGTAGTAGCGTTTCCCGTGAAATGGTCAAATTGTCCTACATACATATGATTGCATAATATGAAAACCCTAGCCTATATATCCACTTTTCCACCTTTGCACCTTTTAAAACCCCCTTTGATGCCCTCCTCTGCCTGCCCCCTCCGACATCTTCGCTTGCCCCCTTCAACGACCCCCTCCACCTCTCCACCCCTTTAATGCTCCCATCCGCCTGTCCCCTCTGATGACTCCGTTTGCCCCTTTCAATGGCTCCTTCCACCTTTCCACCCCTTTGATGGCCCTTTTTGCCTCTTCACACCTTTGACAACCCTTTTTGCCTCTCCACTCCTTAGACAACCACCTCTAATAGCCACCCACCTTTGAGGTAAGCTTGATGATCCATTGTCTTTTTGAATCCTCCAATAGAAGTCTGCTGCAGCCTCCAATTGCGTTGGCTTCTTTAAGAAGAAGCCTTCTCCTCCAATTCCACTCCTGAAGCGATGGGAGAAAGGGCTTCTTGATTGTTTTGCTTGATGGCAAAACATGTAATTAATGATTGGTTGTTTTGAGGTATCGTTCCTTCTAAGAGGGTAACATAGGAGATAGATGAGAAAGAGGTTGACGTTTGTTGTGGGAAAAGATAAAAAAGTGTCTATGTTTATTTCTAAAAAAGAAAGTTATATATATATAGGGACTATTAGATATCTAAGGATAAATGGATATCCATTCACCTAACAACCCATAACTCATACTAACATAGATTAAAGAACAACTTTAATACTTCCTCTCAAGATGGAGCATACATATCAGCCATGCCCAGTTTGTCACACAGAGACTGAAACACCCTAACAATCAATCGCTTTGTAAAGACATCAGTCAGCTGCTTTGATGATTGAGTGTAAGGGGTAGAGATAACGCCTCTCATCATCATATCTCAAATGTAAAGACAATCAACCTCTATATGCTTTGTGTGCTCATGAAAGGTAGGATTATTGGCAATGAAAATGACTATTTGGTTGTCACAATACATCGATATGGACTTCTCTGATAGACAATCAAGCTCAGACAACAAAGATATGATTCACATCATTTCACACGTTGTTTGAGTTATAGACTTGTATTTTGCTGCACTATACTGTGATATCACATTCTGTTTCTTGTTGCACCAAGTAACAAGATTTCCTCCCACATAAGTGCAGAAACTCGATGTGGATTTTCTATCTCCTCGATCTTTTGCATATCCTAAGTCACAATATGCCACGATATCCACATGGCCATTGTTTTTGTATATCAAACCTTTGCTCGGAGCACTTTTTACATTGGTAAGAACACGCAAGGCTCTATTTCAATGCACTTTCTTAGGCTCATGCATGAATTGGTTAAGCAGAGTCACTGCATAAGCTATGTCTAGCCGAGTCACTGTCAAGTAGATCAATTTACCAATCAACTTCTTATATTGGTCAGGGTCTTTTATTAACTCAGAACGCGTATTCTAGAAGGATGGTGACTACTCAATAGGGATGCTTTTGGGTTTACATCCCAAGAGACCTGTATCCTGAAGAAGATCAAGAGCATACTTTCTCTGGGACAACGAAACTTTGCCATTTGCATAAGTAAACTCTATGTCCAGAAAATATCACGGTCTTCCTATGTCCTTAGTAACAAAGTGCGTACTAAGATGGTCTTTCACTTCTGTTATGTCCTCTCTGTCATTTCCAATCACCAATATGTCATTAACATAGATCAACAAAAGAATACAACCATGATCTGTTTTCCTGTAGAACATTGAGTGGTCTACTGCACAACTTTGGAAGTCCCTCGTCATCACAACTTTGTTGGATTTTTCAAACCATGTTCTGGGACTCTGCTTAAGGCCATAAATTGCCTTCTTTAACTTACAAACTCTGTCCTCCTCCTAAACAATATACCTTGGAGGTTGTTCTATTAGCACGGATTTTGTCAAATCACCATACAGAATTGCATTCTTAACATCTAATTGGCAGAGATTCCAAGATTTGTTGATAGCAATAGACAGGACCACCCTGATGGAGTTGAAGCGAGCCACTGGAGAGAATGTCTTGTCATAATCAATCCCATTTGTCTGAGTGAAACCCCAAGCAACTATTTTGGCTTTATTTCTGTCATTAGTGCCGTCGGTTTTGTACTTGATGGTATACATCCATCTGCAAGTGACTGCATTAGCTCCAATAGGATGGGACATTAACTCCTAAGTGCCACAGACTGTTAGAGCAATTACCTTTTCATCGATTGCAGCTTTCTATTGTGGAAGTAAGAATGTCTCTTGAATCATTCCTGGGAATATACTCAGAAGAAAGGGACAATGCAAAGTCATGGAAACGAGGATGTAGAGAGTCATATGACACAAACTTGGATATAAGATGGGCAGTAGAAGAATGAATACCTTTTCGAAGTACAATGGGAAGATTTAAGTCACTTTGAGGTGGATTTGCATTCGTAGAAGAGGTTAGTTCTGCCACAAGAGGCATTAGTGGACCCTGACGGCGCCGGTACACCTACAAAAGATGAGTAGCACCAGTAGGATGAATAGAAGTGTCATGGTGATCAATTACTGAAGGTTCAACAATGGACAGGAGAGGAACAACCTCCTCCACAGACATGGACTCTCCTGAATAACACATGGACTCAAAGAATGTAACATCGGCTGACACAAAATAACGACCGGAAGGAGGATGATAACACCTATAATCCCTTTGAGTTCTTGAATATTCCACAAACATACATTTGATGGATCTAGGAGACAATTTATCAAGTCTAGGAGAGAGATCCTGGACAAAGGTAATACACCTAAAAATCCATGGAGTTAAAGAGATGAAGGCGGCATCCGGTTGGAGACGTCGTAAAGGGATTTCATCTCCTAAGGGTGTAAAAGACATCCTATTTACGAGGTAGGTAGTAGTAAGAACAACATCAGACCATGTGTTTAAGAACTTTCATGATGTGAAGCATGATAGAGCGAGTGATATCAAGAATATGCTTGTGCTTGCGCTCTACCACTCAATTTTGCTGAGAGGTGTGGAGACAAGTAGTATGATGAATGATTTCCGAGGATCCACAATAAGACTTGATCTTTTATTGAACAAATTCAAGAGTATTGTCAGTGCGTAAATATTTTGGAATAACATTAATTTGATTTTTTATTTTAGAAATAAAAGTCTTGAGTATATAAAAAATGTGACCACGATCTTTCAATAAATAAATTCAAGACACTCTAAAAAAATCATTAATGAATACAATGTAGTACCGATACCTAAACACAGATGAGACTCTGGCAGGATCCTAGATGTCACAATGCACTAAATCAAATAAGCTAGAACTAGATGCAAGATGCGAATACCTAATGATAGTATAATGATGTTTACCCAACTGACACGACTCACATTCAAAAAGAGAAACTGACACCCAAGGTAAGGCTTGTTGCAACTTTTTGTGAGATGGATAAGCTTGTCGGTAACGTTAAAGTGGATGCGACAGATGTTAATCCTAGAGGTATATCGTCATTGATCAGCAGGTGTACACTATTTTCTCTTTCATGGTTCAAATCGATCCTTTTCTTCGTCTATAAATCTTGAAAAGTGCAGTGAAAGGGAAAGAATGTCACATAACAAAGCAATTGTTTTGTAATAGTACTGATGGAAAGGAGATTCACTGGAAAATCAGGTACATATAAAATTTTTTTAAAAGTTGAAAAAAAGCCTGAATTAATGATCCAAGAGGAATCCCTGGATGTCATGAGGACACTCGTATCTTGAGGAAGAAGGATGAGAGGTAGTGACGGCGAAGTCAGTGACATTTAACTGTAAGAACCGCTCATAATCAACCTACGAGATGGTGACTGCCTGTTCGTTACTGATGGAGGTTGCTGGTGTAGACTCTGTAGTGACATGTGGGGTGGAAGGCTTACTAATCAAGTCGCAACATTTCTCAATTCGATGATCCATCCGATCACAGTGGGTGCAGTGAAGGCGTCCTTCAGTGTCTGTATGGCCACAACCACCCCCCTGTGAGCCTCTACGCCTTCGACTACTCATAGAAGCCATAACTCACTGATCAGAAACTGTAGAAGGCGTAGCTATGGAAATAAGTAGAACACGAGCAAAGATTGTCTATAGGTTGGGTACACTGTCAACACTAAGAATCTGGGAGCTAAGATCAGGAGACAAGCTGAAGAGATAGATCGCCACGGTCAATTTTTCACGATACTGTTTCATTTGATTGATATTTGCTATCAGGGTTGGTACACCTCGAGCTCATTAAGTAGGGAACATAACAGTGTAAAGTGTTCTGGAACTGACCGTTTCCTTTAACGCAGAGTAAACAACTGCTCATACACCTCAAACACTCTGGAGATATTCTCTCCAAGACCATAGGTAAGGCGAAGTGTATCCCAGATCTTCTTGGTGGGTCTCAACATCATCACTCTGTGAGCCACAGGCGGCTTCATACTGTTCACTATCCAAGAGGCAATAGCGACATCATCCGCGAACCAATTCTCATATGTGGCATCTTTACTATCATAAGGAGGCTTTGTGAGATCATCAATTTTGCAGTGAGCATTGATAAAGGTCTCAAAACTCTGTGTCTACAAGAGATAATTCTTCCCATTCAATTTTTTTGATGTTCCATTTAGGTTTTTCACCAAAGACTCACATGTAATCATGATAATAAGAGAATATACGGTCTGATTTTGTGTATTGGTGCAAGAAATCACTGATTTGATGTAGAAAAAAAAATCAAATAATACAACCACAAACACCTTCAGGAGACTAAATACACAACTTGGAGGGACAAAAACGTGTGGATTTCATGTATCTACACCCATACAGACAAGAAATAAGACTAGAGAAGGTCTACGACATGACTTGGGCTTCAAACGGTAGCAAAAATGGGCTGATTGGCCCTCCAACGAGACTGGAGTTGCTAAAAACATCGTCGGCGGCTACAAGACTGGTGGTGGAGGATAGGGTTTAGGCCTGTGCTCAGATACCATGTTGTGGGAAAAGATAAAAAGTGTCTATATCTATTTCTAAAAGAGAATCTTACATATATATAGGGACTATTAGATATCCAAGGATAAATGAATATTCATTTACCCAACAACCCATAACTTACATTAACATAGATTAAAGGACAACTCTAACAACGTTTTTTCAAAAAAGCTTCCTTAGCTAGCTTTTTATTTGACATGTTTTGTGGGTTTTACACATGAGGAAAATGTCGGTGTTTTTCAATATGCAGGTGTTTTTGTTCTTGTTTGGTTCAACCTTTTCATCTAAATCAACTTATTGTGAATATGTTGGAGCAAAAAATAATTACCAAACAGGGCCTAAGTATTTTTGTTTTGCTACATTGTGTGCAAAAGAGAAAAACCCAATTTGTTATATACTTATATTATTGTAATCAAGTTCTATTAAAACCCAAAAGAGAAAAATTTCACCAGAACCAATATCAAATCAAATGGCTGGTGAAAGGCATAAATTATGGAGTGCCTATCGGTAATTAGGAAGATTCTTTTTCCTATAGTTAAGCTAAAGATTTGTTGGAACTTCTGTTAGAAACTTGTAATTTGTATATACTACAGTTTATAATGCAATTTGCATTGAGGTCCTCTTCTCCTTCCTCTTCGCGGACATGTTTCTTTGTGGACGTGTTTAGGCTTCATGTTTCCTGTTAACACCATTAAATCCAGACCCTACTTTGATGGAGTTGATTTAGTTGTACTTCACTAGCAATAGCCAATAAAGTAGTTTGTACTGTAGCCTTCTCTTGTTAAACAGGTGCGTCTATCATCTGTGGAGGCATTGGGACAAATGGTTGGTCTTGTCACCAGGAACCAACTTAAGGCAGCCCTACCTAGACTTATTCCTACTATATTGGATTTGTAAGTCACAACCTAAGAGTATTACTGAGGCTGTGTGCATCTCTTTTACTTAGTTACAAATTTTTTGGTGCTGGAGTTGATAGAATTGTCTAATGAATTTATATATAATTAGGTGCAGGAAAGATCAAGGGAATGCATTCCTATCCATATGCAGCCTGCAGAATCTTCTCAATGCCTCTTTGCTTTCTGAAAGTGGTCCTCCTCTACTTGATTTTGAGGTTACAATAAATTTCATATTTTTATTCTATAGCATCTTTCTATTTTCTAAGTACTAATTATATTGCAAGTATTTTTATTGTATACTATGATTCTATTATTTTTCCAAAATCTCTGCATGTGATATACTATTTTTGTCAATACTGTAAAAGTTGTTTAGTATTCAAAAGTTGAGTTATTTTATGCATTTTTCTACCATGTTACACAAAGCTGTGCTTTTTTCCCAGAGCTAAATTAGGTAAACCACCTTCCTTTGATGGAATTCTTTAAGAGTCTTTATGAAAACTGAGGATCGATAGATTAAAGGCTTAAAGGATGCTATTGCGTTAATAACAGCTGTTTTTATATTTCAATGCAATGATGTTTCATATTCCCCTTGCGAAGTCTAGGGTCATCATTGAAGTAACCGATAAGAGTAGCTATTGGATGACACTTTTCAAGCCCAGCAAATCCTTAAAGCTTTTTTGGCAAACTTTTGTAACTCATGTTTAAATTTTAAAAAGCATTAAACATGAGTAGCATGTATCTTGTGAATTGCATTTGATGATGGAGTTGCTAAATCGATGTGATGACAAGGATCATTAAGATTAGAGCCACTCATCACTGTGATAACCGTGATTCATTAAGCTGACTAGGTTTCCATATTCAAGTCTATTGATCAGTGTAATGGCCTAGACTTGGATGACTTTTATGGTAGTTGACAGGTCAAGTTTTATCAAAGATTGGAGCTTGTGATTAATGACCACCACCATGCCTTCATCTCACCATGTGGGGTCGGTAACATTAATCTTTGCCCTCCATTTAATTCTGTCAAGCGCTACAGCTACCGTGAGGTTGGCATCTATGTCATATATGTTTTTCAAATCGTCAAATGTGTCTTAGACCTGCTATTGGTAGAAAATTCATTTGTTCTGCATTTCAAGAAAAACACAAGCATTCATTCTAATTTATTTCTTATTAGGCAACTCACAAAGCTGAAACAGTGGAGTTGCAGTTAAGTCAACTAGTAGAGCTTAAATGATGGACTTGTAATCTTGTACAGTGCTTTAGCAATGACTGTATGCATGTTTAGTACGTAATAGAACCTTTCTATGTCTTGCATTTTAACTTCTTGTGCAATCAAAACGTGTTTGCTAACTTCTCATTTGTGTGGCAGGATCTCATGAATATATTGAACACTCTTCTCCCAATAGCATGCATCAACATTAAAGCTAGTGACCATTCAGATTTTCCAATTGGGCTGAAGGTACTTTTTCCTTTTATAATTGCACGACAATAAAGATGAGAAAAGTGTAGATGTACCCAAGCTTTGCCATTAGATATCATCTCAAATTTCCTAAAAGAAGATCCTCTCAGAATTGCTCTTGAGAGGGATATGTAGTTCAGTCACTTGGACAAACTGATCTGCTGCTTGTATGCTTGTTTTGCTCTTCTTTCTTCCTCCATTTTTCAATATAATTATTTGAAGTAATTGTTAACCACATTTTAGCATTTTTTTCTTTTAATTATTGAACCATGTCCTCGACTTCTTTGTGGTGAGCTTTCCTTTATGTATTAGTTTCATTAATCTTCCGTTTATTAGATCTTTTGTGGGTGTTACTGAATTGAGGGGTGGAAAAATAGCGAGTTGAATTTAAAAAATGTAAAAGAGAATTTAATCCAACGCTTTACTACTTCCATATCATTAGCCCTAATTTTTGGATATGCATTGATAATAATGGTTCTAAAAATTGTATTCTTTAATATTTCTCCCAATAAAAAAGAGGCACATATAGTTTTATGCAAAAAATGGTTTTTTGGTTTTGGTACTTGTTTCAATAGTTATACTCTGAAATGGTATTCTTTGATATTCGCTGTAATAGAAGCATATCTAAGTTTATGTGAAAAGCTTTTGTGGTCTTGGTGTTTTTTTTTGTGTTTACTTGTGTGTTCTAGCATATAATGTCTTTGTCTATTTAACAATAATGACTCATAGGTGGTATTCTTTGATGTTCACACAAAATTGTTTTGTGTCTTGGTTATTGTTTTCACGGTTTCCTTGAATTTTGTGTGTGGCAACAAATGATGTTCTTGTCCATTTGTTAGCAGTTGATGCTGACCAGCATCTCTCTGTTGTTAATTGCCATTCACTGGTCACTGAAATTTTATGGGAAAAGGAGCTCTAGTCTGCTATCACCAGATTTGGACTTTTCAATGAAGTGCCTTTTTTTTTCTTTTTTTTAAATGGCTTGTAAATTATTGAGAAAATAAATTGATTTTTATGAGAATGTGCAACATTTAATCTCAATGCCTGTTTATGTTGCTGGGAAATTATGGACACACTGCATGCAATGAAATGAGAAAATTTAAAATGAATCCAAATAACTTAAAAATCAAGGAATTGGACTAGAACAAAGGCTAAACAAGATCAAGTGCAATATCTTATCTCAATATCCTTTTAAGTTTGATAATGTTTTAATGCCTTTTCAGTTTTTATTGCATTTTTGGAATCAAAGCTTGCTAGTTGCAGATCTTGCTATGGCCGTTTTCTAGTATCATCTTGTTTCCCATTCTTTCTCTTTTCATCATACTCATAATGGAGGTGAGAAATGTAGGAGAGGAATGTCTATTGGGTGATGGAAGTTGGCATCCAAGTTTTTTTTTTCTGAAAAAAAAGAGAAACAGAAGATCAATGCATGCTAATATGCCAATGATGAACAAACAAAGAAGCTCTGTACAAATTACAAACATATAACAGTCCATCAAAGAAGCTCCGTACAAATTACAAACATATAACAGTCCATCAAAGAAGCTTCATTGATGAACAATCTTCTCCCTGGATCATTCCATCTTTATCTTCAATCAGCTTCCAAGCTCAATGGCATTTAACTTCTTTCTCTCCTAATAACATTCCAAGTTGAGCTACTCAGAGTTTGGTTTTACACTTTTGAATTGACCTTTTCCATTCCACTTAAGAATTCTTATCTGATTTAGCATTTAAATGGGTAGTGGGTATGGGAGTCTCATAAGAACTGTATTCAATTTGGAGGCATTAGTACCTGCCCTTGGTTGTTTGGATTTTGGAAAGAGAGTTATGTAGAAAATGACTTGAATATGCTCTGATAAAATAAAATAATAATAATAAAAATCAGTTTAAATGTCCTGTTCTCAGTCGCGGGACTTCACCCACATCTTCTGCTCGCTGAAGGGAGCCTCCGCACCTGCCCCGAACCGCGCGCCTCTCCCTAGCCGTCGCTCCTGCTCCGATGGGTCGCGGAAGGGAACCGCACCTCTTCTCCAGCCATCGCGACTGCCCCGAACCACGCGCGCCTTCTCCCCTGCCGTCGCGACTGCCCGGAACCGCGCGTGCTTCTCCCCTGCCGTCGCGCCTGCTCCGAGTCGCGCTTCTCTTCCCCTGCCGTCGTGCCTGCTCGCGGGATACTTGGACGCAGGGATCCGTCGAGCTCTCTGTTTGCTCGTGCCTTCTCCTCGTCCGTCGCGTCCACTCCGCGCGTGGATGCATCCGCACATCCGCACCTCTTCTCCCTCCTCCAATGCTATATAAGGAGGAGGCAGGGTTTGTGTTTCAGTATTGCAAACACAGAGAAATTGATTCCTTTTGTTATCTGTCTTTGATGTTTCATCTGGTCTGAGTTGTATTCCAGTAAGGTTTCTGTGAGTACGAGTTATACAAGAGTTGCACTCTTGGTCTGTGTTGTAATCCTCTGAAGAATAGTGAAACCTATCTGTCCTGTGGACGTAGCCTTTATTTGGGTGAACCACGTAAATTTGCGTATTTGTTTTTTATTTCTGTTCTTCATTTCATTTCATTTTATTTTCTTGTTTAACTAATCCTTAAACTTAACAAGTGGTATCAGAGCCAGGTTGAGTTTTTTTGTTTTAGTTAACAGAAAATACCATGTCTTCACATACTGTTAAGGTGAAGAAATTTACCGGGATGAACAACTTTAGCTTATGGCAAATCAAAATGCGGGCGCTCCTTAAACAACAAGGAATCTGGACTCCATTGCTGACGGAAAAACCAGTTGGGATCAATAATGCCGAGTTGACAGCGCAAGAAGAAAAGGTGCATTCAACAATATTACTTTGTCTTTCAGATGAAGTAATAATCGAGGTTGCAGATGAGGAAACTGCTACTGGATTATGGTTAAAGTTGGAAAGTCTATACATGACTAAATCTTTAAACAATAAGCTTCTTCTCAAGCAACGTTTATTCTCCCTCAAGATGAAGGAAGGTACGCCTCTCAAAGAGCATCTTGATAATCTTGATACTATTCTTATGGAGCTAAGAAGTATTGAGGTAAAGGTTGATGATGAAGATGTCGCTCTGTTATTGTTAGTATCATTACCTCAATCTTTTGAAAATTTTGTCCAATCCTTTGTGATTGGAAAAGATTCAATTTCTTTAAAGGAAGTGAGAGCCAGTTTCCACACAAGAGAATTGCGACATCTGGCTTCAACTTCAGGTGGAGAGATGACGGGTCTTTCTACCACGTTTGACAAAAATCGTGGCCGGTCAAATTCAAGAAGTTTTGACAAGAAAGGAAAGAAGAAAGGCAAATCTCAAGGTAAAGTAAATCCTAGAGATATCTGTAATTACTGTAAGGAACCGGGGCATTGGAAGAATAATTGTCCTAAAAAGAAGTCAAAAATGTCTTCTGCCTCTACAGCA
>JAMKQA010039852.1:0-19308 GCA_024699735.1 Posidonia australis | reverse complement strand
ATATATTTATTTATGGTTGTATTTTATTCATGATATATGTGTATTGATAGAGAATTGTTTAGCACATTTATTTACAATGTTTTAAGTTTAATTAAAAATTTATTTTCTTCAAAAAAATAAAAATAAGTTGGAGGATCCATTAGACCCAGGACCCGGACCCAGACCCGTTATCTTTATAAGTCTGGGTCTGGGTCTGAGTCCTAAATTTAGGACCTAGACCCAGACCTAGACCCATGAAATAAGATGGGTCTGGGTCTGGGTATAGGTAGACCCGATTTAGACCCGACCCGTTATCACCCCTACTAATCAAGACAGGCAGCAGTATGATAAAACATTGCTCTAGACGAAAATAATTGAAGAGGGATGCCATACGTTTTCTCTTTTATTTCTATCTCTATACAAGCATGGCCTAAACCTGCATGGCGACATGTTATTGTATATATTCTAACAAAACACTCGGTTAAATTGGTTAAATTTAGTGTTATTTGCACCGAGATAGAATAATATATGAAATGAAAATCGTTGAAAAGGATTTGTGGCATCTGAAAAATGTAGATAAATAAGTAGCCATGAAAGTTATACCTAAATGACAAACTTGGCCCTCAATTCATTCTAAGATCTCAATCATAAAACTACAAAACTTTTTTAAGTTGGATGGGCTAAACCATATAATTTTGCTCGCAGTATCTTTCAATTCAGTATGAGTCAGAACGATACAATGGGCAGCAGAGTCATGGAATAAAGAGTCTAGAAACTACCCAATCTCTTTCTCTTATCGGCAATCTTCACAAAACCACTGCTGGAGAGTTTATCCTTTGCTTTTATTGGTGCATCTTAGCTTTAGATTCGCCATCATTGGAGATTAGGCTTCGCTTTCTTTTTCATTAGGTTTCAAAAGCAAGGCCACCTCATAAACAGCTGCCTCCAAAACCAGAAAAAAAAAAAGAAAATATTTATAACTGAACCTGATGGCTGCTTCAATACCAACTGTGGTCCATACAAAAACTTATCAGAAAAGCGAGTGAATTGCCAAGGGATGGAACCATGCATAACATAATCTTTTTCATCGAATTGAGACATTTTTATTCGTACCATGGCTGTACATCTCTGTGGATTTGCTCTCCTACTCTTCTTATGAAGACCCACGTCACTGCTTTAATGCGAGTAGGTGATGTTTTTGATAAGATAAAGACCCCTTTCAGTTGTTGCCAATTTTATTACTATCAGTTCAGTTGTTGCAACTGGCCCCTGATAAGGGAAGGTTGGCTTGCATTACCAGCAATCTACCAGTACTTGTCTATTATTTTCCTTTTCAGATTGATGGTCTATAGAGTCCAATTTCCAGACCAGCAAACAAAACTCACCATCTGATAGGGATGAACAAAAGTCCCTCTCTTTTTTTCTCTACCAGTTCTTGGGCAATCTTTACATTTCACGCAAGTATACTTCATATATATGTTTTACTTAATTATTTATCATTTGATATGCCATTTAGTATGCTAAAGAAGAAGTCTTGTATTATGGTTGTCCAATGTGAAGAAGCCAATTGAAAAGTAGAAACCTTCGACAAGGGGAAATGGAAGACCTCGCCAAAACTTTTCAGATCAATGATTGAAGAGGTTGAATTGTCATTCTTGGCACTAAGTATAAATATTTATAAAATACATTGGAACCAAATATAACTTTGTGAAATCATTGGATGGTTCAAGATTCATAGAATTAAAGAGTCTTTAATTTCTCAATAAAAAAATTTATTGTCATTCTACTGTAATGACTACCTTGAAGTTTATAATTAAATTACACGTTTAATTATTTTTGCTCACGTTAGAGCCAATTAACGCTTTTTTTTTTCTATATTAAATTTTGCATATGAGACATTCCAAGGAGGTTTTCAAGATTAAACAGAACTCCAAGGAATAAGATGAAAATACATTTTTCTTCACCTTATAACCGAGGGGTGAGACGACAGATTGTAGCCTTTTTTGTTTGTTTCAAGAGTGGAAAAGTAAAAGGAGGAAAGGAGATGGATTTTGCTTGTCTAAATGGAAAGAAACAAGGGAAGCAACGAAAGCCTTTGTGCCCACACCTTCTGGTTTCTTTCCATCATTTCTCTGGTCCTACTCCTTAATTTATCTAATCTAATCAGATTTTTATATATTAAAAACACAAAAGAATTGCTTCTTCCACATTGTCTAAAGTCTCTTATGATTCTAATTATCTACCAATATCATCATATATCATGTCACCTGGTCCACAACCAAACCTTCAGATTTGATAGGATGGATTGCGCACTATATGTATAACACAAGGCAACAACTAGTCCACCTAGAAATGAAGGTGCTTGCACGCCTTTAATTATGTGGGTGGGGGGAAATGTAGAAATCCCAAAGAAGCTCCAAATCCTATCTTTGAGCACGTTGGATAGGATTTGAAAAAAAAGAAAGACAGAAAAATATAGATTTCTCAACTTCCAAGAAGAAAAAAAAAAGGGGAATTCTCTCTGTCAATTTCAAAGGGAATATGGACATATATTTGGTTTGGATTGTATCCTTTGAATTATTCTGGTCTAGCATCTCTACACTATCAGCACTTTCCTTGGAATCTGATGAGAGGAAAACAGGAAAAAGAAAGAATGAATCACATCATTCCTTATTATCATAGGCTCATTTTTATCTTCAATTTCTTTCAAACTAGCTATCACACTCTAATTTCTTTCTTTTTATGTTTCTAGCACTGTTTTACCTAGTGCATTGTTGTAAGAGTTGGTTATAACTAAAATGACAATGTGTATTGGCATTTGATCTTCAGACAAGCAGAGAAACCAAGGTAATGCTGCACACTAAATTGTTTTTAAAGTTCAATATATGGCGGTTACAGTAAGAACAATAGATGTGTCTAGAGATGGAATTCGGGCCGGATCGGGCCAACCCGGCCTAAAAAAACAAAGGCCCGACCGGACCTGGACCGGACCGGGCCGGGCCATAGGTTGAACTGGGCAGGGCTGGGCCGGGCCCATGTTGACAAGTCATGGGCCCAACACGGCCCATGGCCCGTTGGTGGGCTGGACCGGGCCACGGTCCATGATGTTTCTTGTATGTTTTTTTTTTTTTGTATTTCTTGTATGTTTTTTTTTTAATATACATTTTATTTTTTTTACAGGCGAGCCGGCCCAACCTGGTCCAGTCCAGACTGTTTTCACGGGCCAAATTGAGCCTAATAAATGAGCTTTCGCGGGCCTAGACCTTGGACCTGGCATGGCCCACGACGGACCTGGTCTGGCCCGACCCACGGAATTTTTTTTTTGGGCCCGAGTCTTGCCGAGTCTGGGCTGGGCCGGGCGGCCCAAGGCCGACCCGACCCGATTTCCACCTCTAGATGTGTCTTGGGTATCTCATGAGTTTTTGAAACCACATCTCCGTTATAATTGTATATGTATCTATAAATTATATCCTTATCAAGTAATTAAGTTTACATATACTAGATCTTGTAAACAATAAAAATATATGCCTGACGGAGGCTTAACTACATTTTTCTGTCATATTCAACTAAAGAGTTCATACTAGTTTGTTGGAAAAATCTATCAAGAATCGACCATATAATATTAATGGAGTATACATGTAGGTAATTACCGAAAGACCATGCTTGATAATTCTTAACAAAATAAAGAAGGACAGAGAACAAGACATAAAATCCCATGGAAATTTCAGGCCAGGAGAGACTTTAGTGCCATACTGCCACTGGGTTGTGAACTTGTGAATTGTGGGTCAACACATCTCCCATCCACCTCTTTCCCACCACTCTAACTACCACACCATAATGCCATTAAGAACAAAAGGCCATCAAAGTCCCTGCCTCCTCTCACAGCATTCTATGGTACAAAACCCAAAGCAATTGGTGTGTGTGTGTGTGTGTGTGTGTGTGTGTGTGTGTGTGTGTGTGTGTGTGTGTGTCAGGATTAGCTTTCCTTTGCCTCCACGTTGCCTCAACCCTTTGGCACATTTCTCATGCCCCACTACCCACTCTAATTCATCCAGCAACTGTCAAAGCATCTTCTCTGGTTGCAGCAGTGCTTGCTGTTTCTTGTTCTAATCGTTGGTGGATAGACAGTTGGTTGATTTGGTCACACAAGAACTTACACATGACTTCAGTTTCTAATGAATTCATAATACTAGACTAGCAGTTAGGACATTTATACAAACCAGTAGTTTTTGGTAGTTTCTGTGAAAGAAGTGCTGCAAGAGTGTTTGTTGAATTTTAGCTAAGTTGTTGGTTTTGCTTCCATATTATTTAGTCTTGCACAAGGATTTTGTATACATGCTAAAAAAAAAAAAAAAAGGAAAAACATGGATGCAAGAAATTCAATTTCAGGATCAATGAAATGACTTCTATAACTACCAACAAGTGTCCGGACAGGTTCAGAACTAATTGCTTGCAACTTCACGACCTGCATTTTTTTTCATCCTGAATCAACCATGAGTTCCCATTATGTTTTTGGGGAGTTTTTCCACAACAGTTCCTTTGTGGTAGGGGGGTCCATAATGGTTAGATCCCACAACATAAGCCCTTCTTTTCTTTTCTTTTCTTTTTTTACCTTTTTTAGTTTTCAGTTATTCTAGAATTCTTGTAGTTTTCTCTTCTTCTTTTTAGAAATTTCTATTTTCTATTCCTTATTTTCTGTTTGTGTTTATTTCAATTTTTTCTCCATGGGCTCCATAACCCATGTGTGTGGACCATTGGTGGCCCAGACCACTTTGGAACATATATTTTTATTTTGTTTTATAACAGCAGTTGTGGACACAAGGACCAGATCCAAACAAAATCTACTGAAAATCCAAGCTGAAAAAGGGAGAGTTGGGAAATGGGGTTTTGATTTTATGCAAACTAAACTACATCTATTTTCCCTCTTTTCCAAGTCATGCTTTTTTAGTTTCCAATGAACCAACTCTGAGGAGATTGGATAGGTTTGGCTTTTCCTTTCCTTTCCTTTCCCATGAGGCCATGAGCTCACTAGTTACACCTCACGCCACGCCACAATAGACCAAACATAGTTTTTGTGGGTTTGTTTGAATAACCGTGGTCTTCACACCTATTCCCACGTTTCTCCAACTTAAATCTTTTATCTTTTGTATTACCAAAGCAACCCAATCTTCTCCTCCTTCCCTGTTTCTTTCCGGAGCATTGACTGGGGAAGGAATACCACCAAGTCTCTCCCATGACGATCCATGTTTTGTTTTCTTTAACTTTTTGCTGCAAATACTGTAGATTTTGCATATTCTTCGATAGTATTTGGCAACGTTTATGTGGAAATTGATGTTTCTCACGAATAATAGTTTTGAAAAAGTTAGGCTACCGTAATCTTTTGAATCAACATTTTTTAAAGTTTTTTGTGCATAAAGGAAAAACTAAGGTATTAAGATAATGTGACGTAAAAAATGATGTTTGATTCAACTGTTGGATTTAAATTCAAATGTTCAACTTATATGACTTAATCAACTTGATTAGTAGACTAATCTAATTGTAAGTCATAATAAAATAAGTGGTATATGAAGGATATTATAACACAGCTATGGAATGTGCTATAAAAGTAACATTCTACTAGGGTTTCAACACACAACTACATAGCAATTCTTCCAGCTAGGGGTGTACATCGGTCTAGGTTGACCCGAAAACTAAACCAACCCGAACAACATGGGTTGGGTTGGATTGGGTTTTTTTAATCATGAATTGGGTATGGGTTGGAAATCCCAAACCCGAACTTTATGGGTTGGGTATGGGTTTCAGGCTTGGGTTACCCAACCCAACCCGAACCCGAAGGTATGTATATATATACAATAATAATTATTTATATTTTTAAATACATAATATATATATATATATAATTTTTAATTTATAAAAGTATAAAACATTAATCACAGTTTCTTTTTCACTCCTCATGCTTCGCACTTGTATATATTTCATAGACAATATTAGTAGAGCTTCTTTTGTTTGTTAAGCAACTATACTTTTATTAGCTATTTTTGGATCAATAAACCACGAATTATCCTCTACTTTTTGCAATCTTCTGGTCCTTTAGTTAAGTTAGTACCATTAGGAATCGAACCGACCCAAGAATCGAACCGACCCAACCTGAAGTTTATGGGTTGGGTCTAGATTGGGTATGGGTTCAAAATTATCCAACCCGAATAATATGGGTTGGGTTGTGGGTTCACTCCTAATCCGACCCATGTACATCCCTACTTCCAGCTATTTTCGTTTTTGCTTTTGCTTTGAGAGATTCCCTTTATAGGAACAAAGGTGATTATTGTAGGGATACGTACGAGGAACGCTTCTGCATCAATATTGACGACATAACGACATCAAGTAAGCCCCATATAGCCCATCAAGTGGTATCCAAGCCACGTTCTTGTCGTTGTTTTGAGTTTTGAGAATGGTTTCATGGTCTTGTTTGTGTGCATCTGATTTTCGTATACAACGATAAAATCATGAGGAAAAGATATTAAATGAAATATCCAATCTTTTGGATCGTGTAGAAGTCGTTCTCCAAACATTCCTATACTTTCCCACAACTGGGACGATTTTTTAGGCCACACATGAGACAGAATCAGCCTTTTCTAGCCATCTAGGCCATTTTCAGCAGTTGGAACAGCCTTTTAAGATATTTTCCCAACCTCAGACGACCAGATCTGACCTACTGTGGCCTGAAATGGCTATGTCAACCCATTTCTGGGCACCTCCTGAGCGCCTAACTGGGGATTGGGCTCCTGCGAGGTGCCCCTGCAATGACTAGGTTCCCGTCGGAGGTAGTTGCTCCGCTACCATCCTTTCTCCATCCCCCCCTTTTGAGACTAGCTAGGGTTTCTTGGTTTTGTAGATAAACAAATCCAAGGAGGATTTATTTACTTAATCTACTCATTTATTGTTTTTATTATTATTTATTCTGTGATAATTGCATATAAATCCTTGCAATTTTCTTATCTTACATCTTAGTTTTATTTTAATTAGAAAAACTTTATAAAGTCCTCTGAATTAATGGAAAACCCCGTAGAAATTAATTGTTTCTTTTAAGTCATGAGTTTTCTGGATGTCACACTTAAGGTACCTGTTATTGTGGAAAACTCTTATAAGTTTCTGAAATATTTGTTTGGTCCCTAAAGTTTAAATATTTGTTTCAAAATGTAATTTTATATGAACAAAATATAGCTTATGTTAGAATAAACTAATGTAGTTTATTTTAATTGCATTTTAGTCCATATTTCCATGAACTAATGATCAAAAAAAAATGGAAGCATGTTTAAGGATAATTTAGACTGAAATTTTTGGATTTTATTATTTGAATATTTTATTTATATGGTATTTATGTATTTTGGATAAATAAATAATTATTTTGTATGTTACATCTAAGGACAAATCGGACCTATGTGTTACAATTTTGTCTTATTTATCCATGCTATTAAGGAACTAGCTTTAGTTATTTTAACATTTCATAAAGTCATTTTAGCATGATTAAAGTATTTTTCATATATTTGTCTAATTTTAAGGTTTCCCAAATGTCATGTGATTTTTATTTTTAATTTGAACGACTTGTGTAACACCCGTAAAATTCATTTTGTAACTATTTAGATTTTATGAATTTTATTCCTGGACAGCTGTTACAGTTCCGAGGCCCGTTGTGTGGTTTTGTGCTTTTAGACTTCGACCTCGTGGATTGGCTTCTATGGTGTGTCCCTGTGCGTGGCTGGCACTGTGCTTGTGGGTCCAAGTGTGGGTCTACATGGGGCCCACGTTCATGGGCCGTTGGTTGTGGCCGATGGTTGGGTGGTTAGTGCGGGGAGCCGTTGGCTCATGCCTTGGAGCAGGCGGATGGGCTGTGTGCAACGAGGCTCGTGGGTGGTCGAGGACTGGCTAGCGAGCGCGTGCCGGTGGTTGGTGGGCAGGTGCACGGTGACCTCCTCCCTCGCATATTTAACGCGTGCTTGAGGCAAGCCTTCTTAGACGCACCAGAGTCTCAGCTTCCTCCCTTCCTTTACTTTTCCTCCTTTCCCCCTCCACTCCTTCTCCATTTTCTCCTTCTTCCTCTTCACTCCTCCTTCCGTCTGCAGGTGGGTGCGGGTGATCGGAGAGAGGGCCTACGAGTGGGAGACGGCTTGCGGCGGCTCATGGCGGTACGGGAAGCTTCAGAGCGACGTCCCAGAGGTCGTGGGGTGTCGAGGGACGTGCGAGGCTGTCGTAGTTCGCGGGAGTCGGTCAGGGTTCACTAAAGCTCATTTTTAGGTACGTATCCCCATTTTAATGTGTAGAAAATCATGTAAAATGGTAGAAATGCCTAGGATTCATGTAATCTAGGCTAAATTTAATGTTTTATAATTTTTGAGAATTTATTGTGGTATTTATGGGTATTTATGGTGGTTGGTGTGATTTGAGTCATTTTGACCCATCTTCCTTTGCGATTTTGTATCTTGATGCATGGCGAATGGATTTTAATTTTGTTTATTAGGTTTTGGAGTAGACTCGAGGGTCTACTACATATGTTTTATTCGTGTTTTTTGGTGGTCATTTGTGAGGTCCGATCGGAGCTCCCACCCTAGGTGAATTCCAGGTGCCCTGCTGCTGGCTGGCTATATTCTGACAGAATACTGGGGGCGCGGGCCGATTGCGCAGGCCACATGCGTGGGTTTGACAGCTGTTCTGGCCCCTGGTCCTGACTCTGTTGGCATTCAGATGGAAGTGCCAACAGCACGGGCCAGACGCGCGCTCCACATGTGCAGGTCTGCCAGGCATTTTTCTTGGGTTTTTCTTGGATTTTTGGGAAATGTAGTTTAATGCAGTGGTTTTCCGAATTGGTTTGTATTGTCCCTGTTAGATGAGATTGTGGGCTGTCAGTAGTGGTCCCTCGGGACATCTGATGTATCGTTTTGTCGAGGTTTTGGAAGAATTTTCAAAGATATGAAAATAATTTTGGAAAATGGATTTCAAAGAAATAGTTGGCCTGTTTTGGAAAATATTTTCCTGGTTTTCTATGTGTGGGCCGAGACAGTGTGGGACCGTGTCGTCAAGACCTGGGAATGTAAAGACATTCTCGGGTGGTCGGGCGCAACTCCCTAGTTGAGGTCGGGGGCCGAGATGCTTAAGGCTGAGGGGCGTCGAATCTTGGAGGTATGAGACTCCTTGACTGTCGTCTCGAGGTTAGGGTTGTGGTCTGCTGATTGAGGTGTCGTATGATACTCCTGTTGTCGCTGTAAGCACTGAGGCTCGGGTGTCGTCGGGTGTGGAGGTATGACACTCTCTCCTGAGCACCGTGTGTGGATGACGTCGTGAGGAGGCGTACCCTGTGGTGGCCAGTGCGGGTGGGACACATACCCCATAGCTGGTAGCGTCCTGAGAGACATAACAGCCTTCCCGGGAAGGGGTTGGCTTTTGAGGATTCTCCTGAGAGGGAAAATCACAGGACGGTGAACGCTCCTGCATAGGGTGGCCGTCATCGTGGCAGTGCAGAACGCTATGGTCGCTCCTCAACGAACTGCGTGTGGCCAGAGTTAGGTTGCCTGGCACCGGGCTTCTCGACTCACTGTGTGTGGTTTTGGCCATTAAGGACGTTTGCTTGTGACTTTGGGCTAGTAGAGCCCCGGTTGTGGTTTTGGTTGGTGTAGGCCTGGTTTATGAGGTTTTGTGAGAAAATGGTTTGCGAAATGAATTTTAAAAAAAACTTATTATAGTTTTGTTTTCCGCGGTTTTCATGGTGTGCGTACTGGGTGACTTTGTCACTCATACATTTTTTCTAATGTTTTTGATTTACAGGTGCAGGCATGTAGAGGTTTAGCGTAGTGCATATAGTCTGAAGTCTCCTAGCCGCACACACAGGTTCCTGGTAGTTAGACATTTACTGTTTGGCTTTAATTTTCTCGTAATTTAATTTGTTTTAAATTATTATGGAAAATGTGGGGCATGACAACTTGAAATTTCATCTACATGACACCAAATAAGAAAAAATTTATTGTATTAATTACATAAGTCTAGATTTAAATCTAATAGCGATAATATTCGAACTTGCATTTAGACAAATAAGATTAACAAGTTTTTACTAATGTGAAATTGTTATGCTTATATCTAAATGAATGGAATAATTCTATTTGTATAATTAATATGGAATATTCTAATATCCAACGATACTATATTTCATAGATATTTACAAATGCAGAATTAGTTTCATATTTAATTTGTAGCATGTTATTTCATTTACCAACGTAGAGTTATGATGATGCTATTGTTAAATATAAAATTTTAATGTGAGTAATTTTTGCAACTTTTCCTATTGATAAAAGCATGATTAAAATACCTTTGTTGAATGGTACAAATTTCCCAAAATGGAAGGTATCTTTATTGTTTCAATTGGATCTAATGGATTTGGACCTTCACTTTCATGTGAATGTTACTCCTGTAAAACTTATAAAAGAACGCAGTGTGGATGCAAAAGTTTAATATGAAAAATAGGAAAAATCTAATAGATTGTCATTATCGTTTATGTTACAACAGATGCCTAGAGATATTTGAGATCTTATGACTTCTAATACTCTAGCAACATCTTATTTGGAAACAATAAAACAATAATTTGTTAGAACTGATAAAGCTTAGGCAGATGTCTTAATTCAAAAGTTCACTACCATGTGCTATACAGGAAAGGGAAATGTAAGAGAATACATCAAATTTAACTTCTGTTTCTAGTACTAACGGGTAGATTGACTTGGATGCCATTATACACATTTCAACCACTTTACAGAGATTTTTGATAAAACGGCCTCCAACTGAGTACGAAAGGTTTGTTATTTCTAAAAGCCAAATTTGATCGCACGTAAAGTCAGTAGGAAACTACGGAATCACTTTAGAGTCCGAAGAACTGTTGATTTTAAGAGACTATTTTTATACTCCATCTTTTCAGATAAACTTAATATCTGTAATAAAGTTAGTTAAAAAAAATTATGGTATTTTATTTAATGCTTTTGGAATATCTTTAATAAAGGAAAATCTTCCCATTACTACAACTGTTATTAATGGATTATTTAAATTGAATATCTTTTTTAGTTCTAAATCTAAAGTATCTCTAGCATGTACTAATAAAAGGAACATGGTAAGTGGCATTTCAAGTATTTTATGACATAAAAGATTGGAAACATGCTACAACATAAAATCCCAAATTAAAGAGAGTAGAAAATTGGTGAAAGATGGTCTTTTGAGATCATTAGACTTTACTGATTTTGAAACTTGTATTAATTACATAAAATCTAAAACAATCAACATATATAAGAAACATGCTACAAAATGTCAAGCTACTTTCGATTTGATTCATGCTGATGTTTGTAGACCCTTTAGTTCATGTTTTACAAGCTAGAAATACTTTGTTACTTTTATCGATAACTATTCTAGGTATATGTATCTTTATCTCATACATGAAAAATCTAAAGTCCCTCAAGTTTTTAAGGACTTCAAATTATAAATAGAGAAATAATTAGGAAATTTTATTAAGGTAGTTGAATCAGATAGAGGTAGCGAATACTACGAAAGGCAAACCAAGGTGGGACATATACTTAGACCATTTGCACGGTTTCTTAAGGAAAATAATATAGTACTTTAATACATAATGCCAAATAAACTCAACATGAATGGGGTTACTTAAAGATGAAATAGAACATTTAAGGAAATGGTTAAGGCTATGATGAATCACTCGACTTTATCAGTCTTAATGTGGAGTGAAGCTTTAAAGACTGCAGTGCATATTCTATACAATGTTCCTACTAAATTCGTAAAGAAAACTCCATCTGAGTTATAGACTAACAAGAAACCTTATTTAAGTTACATACACATCTGGGGATGTCCAACTGAAACTAAAATTTACAATCCATATGAGAGATCTTTGAATCCAAGGATAATCAATGGATACTTCATTAAATATCTAGAGAGATAGAGAGACTACAGATTTTATCATTCAACACATATCACAAGAATATTTGAAATTAATAGAGCTGTTTTTTAGAGGATGGTTGTGTTAGTGGAAGTATCCTTAGGGGTTATATTTTTAAGAAATTTCAAGAAGATGTTATTGTTCCCAATCAGGTTTCTAAGAACAATAATGTTTATTCTATTCAAGAGTTTGAGGCATATTTGCTATTTATTGTTCTGATAAATAATACTTCGGTGGTCATCATATTGGCTCAAGAACAACTGGTTGAAGTGCCTATTATTAATCCACATGTTTAGGTTTTACATAATGATTAAGAAGCCAAGTTAAGACGATCCAACAGACAAAAGAAATCAGCTATTTCTTAAAATTATGTAGTATATTTATTTAGTGAGAACATTGGACAAGGGATCAACGATCCGGTAATGTTTTTACAAGCAATTAATTGTGTGAACTTTAATAGTTGGTTGCAAACCGTCAAAGAAAAGCTTATCTCTATAGATTGCAATCAAGTCTGAGATCTCGTTCAATTGCTAGGAGATATCAAGGACATCGTAAGAAGATTGCGAGAACTTCATTCCTCGCAATCTCCTCGCTATAATCTCCTAAGCACATTGCAAGGAAATGTCCATGCAATATCAATTTAGTGACTTATTTTTTTCCCAAGAATAGATAGTTTTCGCAATAGGTGATAATAAAGACTTAGCGAGGACGTGATGATGACTTTGTGAGGACATATGTTGTTGTAAAATTCTGTTTTTCTAGTAATAAAATAAAAACATGCCAAAACGATCTCTACACATTAAATACACATCACTTAAGATATCAATAGACTTAACCCAAAATCAAATAAATCACTTTTATTGAACCTAATCACAAAATAGTCTATAATATTTTAATTAATTTTATATTGACTCATATTTAATTGGATTTTAACCCAACAATCTCCCACTTGAGCCATATATAAAATTAACTATTAAAGCATTAAAACCTTAGGAGATCAAAATAGCTATTTAAATCAAGATATCTATTGTAATCTGATTCATTAATTGTATCAACATATGATCAAAAAGGTTTTCATTACTTTAAACATAATTCAACCCATAATGGTCACTAATGCTAATATAACCAATAACATGGATTAAGTATGGATGTATACTATGGAATTTAGACGAAGTGATCTACATACACCCATATTTAGCTAGTCTAACCTTAAACTTTAGTGAGATCAACATAAAGATTTAGAATGTAAATAACTAAAATCTTTATTTCTGCAGAAAACAATGTCTATTATAACAGAGTATCGAAATACAAACTTCTACTAAACCGATACATCATCAAATGGTGTAACATTTATATGAGCGTCTGCAGACAACTAACTATTTTGGATTCTTTATTTCACAACAAGGAACTTAATGTCTATATGTTTAGACTTTGATGAATTCCTATTATTATTAGAATATAGCATCTGTAGACACTCCGATTTTGAGGTGACTCATAGATAAGCTTTCCAGATGTTGCTTTGGATGTGGCTAACCTGTGACATCTGGGCCTGATTATCCATTTTTATTGTAAACCATGTAATTATTTGCAATATTGTGTATAATGGTTTATTAATGGGTACTCTGTTGTTTCTTGGTTGTGTGAGGCTGTGGTCGGCTTTCTGTGCATCTGCTTGTGATTTCGGATCCATGTGGAGTCCGGTTTGAGGATGCACAGTTGCCTCGAATTGCATGTCATTCTTTCCTCTTTTCTTTTCTTCCTCTTTCTTCTTTTCTCTCACAAGCCACGCCCTTCCACCCATTCTTCGTCTTCTTCTTTCTCTTCTTCCACCTGTGCCACCAACGACGGAGGCCCGTGCCTCCCCATCTCATCTGACGGGATGGGTGGCCGGCGCCAAGTGAGCGGTCGCGAAAATAAGAGTGGGAGGCAGGAGTGGGCAGAGGGAGAGTGCGGCGAGAAAGGAAAGGAAGAGAAGAAAGGGAGCTGAGGCGCACGAGCTGGGAGGAGGTGGTGAGCCGCTCGTGGTGTTCCATTGGCAGAGGAGGTTCACCGAAGCTTGTGGAGGCTTACCGGAGTGTGGTAAGGGTCGTTTGAGGCCTGAGTTGGGTACGCGATCCTTTCTCCTCCTTCTGTTTAACGTTGGGCTAACAGTAGGTTAATTGCATGAAAATTGTGATAAATGCATGAAAAATTGTATAAAAATAGTAGGAGTGATGGAAATGAGTTCAATGAAGTGTATGTGTAAGGATCATGCTAGATTGTGTGAATTTTGGGAGTTTTGAGGAGTTATGCCTTAAATGTTTTCAGGTTCCATTCTGAGCATGTTTCCTTTACAAATTTATATTTTCTTGTGTGGTTGATGAAATCATGAATGGTTTAAGGGATTTTGAAGTAGACTTGAGGGTCTACACCCCATGATTTTATGGAAATTTATGATACATGTTTGGGGGGTCCGATCGAGACTCCCACTTTGGGCGATTTCCGTCGTTGCGGAACAGAGTATGCCCTGTCTACGCGGAATTCGGTATACCGAATTTATTCGGTATGCCAAAATCCTAGTAGATTAAGCCAGAACGTAGGGTTTCGGTAGACCGAAATCTTCCAGTCGACCGAAATAGGGGGGTTTCGGCATACCGAAAATTTTCGGTATACCGAAACAAGAAATTTTGGAATACCGAATTGAAATTCGGTATGCCGTTTTTGTCCTGACTTTTAAAGGTTAAAATGTGATTTTTAATGAATGTTAAGTGGTTGTTATGGTATGGTGAGTTTATGTGAATGATGTTTGCCTCGTGTAACAACATGAAGGCATGTGGAACCCCAAACAAATGGATTTGGGTGTGGTTTTGGGTTCAGACCCTATGAATGAATAAAAAGATGATTTTGTGTAGTTTTTGGGCTTGAGACCCAATTTATGGTTTTGATGGCTTGAGTTGGGACCCCAGTGGAGGGTCAAGTGTTGCAAGAAAACAGAGTCCTGCAATGAAAAGAATGAGATGGAAAATGAGTTTTGAAAATTGGAAAGAGTTTTGAATGGAACACTAATAATGTGTTATGAAAAAGATTGTGGTTTCCGAGCTTGAGCCGGTGTAGGCTGAGCCTGGGCCTTTGAGCCTAGTTGTTCGGGACACCGAGCTCGTAGCAGTGTAGGCTGAGCCTGGGTCATTGAACCTAGTTTTTCGGGTCACTGCCGGTGTAGGCTGAGCCTGGGTAATTCTACCTTGTTGTTCGGGTCACCGAGCTCGAAGCGGTGTAGGCTGAGCCTATGCTTTCGAGCCTAGTTGTTCGGGTCACCGACGATGTAGGCTGAGCCTGGGTCATTGGACCTAGTTGTTCGGGTTACCGACTGGGACGTCAGACAGAGACGTATCCCCGTGCACTTGTGAAAATGAAATCGAGGCTGGTTGGCCGGGGCGGTGACATCCAGCACGGGGAATCTCATCGCGGCAGTGCAGGAAGGTAGGGGAAGGATGTCCTCACCTACTGCTTGTGTTCCGAGTTACCCCTGATCAAGGTAACAACAGTAATGAAAGTGGAAATGAATAAAGAAAGAGAAATGTGTTGTGGTCAGGATTGGACTTGTGAAATGGTCCTAAAATTCTGAAAGGAAATGATAATGTTTTAACTAGTTGCCAGTCAATGTTTATGATTTGATTTTTAGCCCAATGGGGCATTGTGTTTTAGGCTGGATCTGGTTAGAATGTGTATTTGAAAAGTGTGTTTTGGAAAGAAATCCCCACTATTGAAAATGGAATTGTTTTGGAAAAGAAAAATGAATTTCAAAAGGTTTTTTGAAAGGAATGTTTTATAAGAAAAAGTGGTTTTGGAATGAATTTCCAAATGTTTGAGAAAGAAAAGAGGTATGGTTTTTGAAAAAAAAATTGGTTTTGGGATTGAGTTCCCAAGTGATTGTTTAACAAAAGAAAGGATGATTTTCAAAGGAGAAAACCAAGTTTTTTTGTAAAATGATAAGAAACGAGATTCTTTTGGTTTTGTTGAGTTTTGTTTGTAGTTGTGTGTTTTGGGGCGCGTACTGGGTGACTTAGATGTCACTCACGCGTGCTATTTGGTTTTCAGGTGTAGACCGCGTGCAGCCTAGTTCCGGTGCAGGAATTGGAGCTTCTAGCCGCACATCGTGATCCTGAAGGTGAGCCTTGGTTACAGTTCTTTTGTTCTGTAATTTTGTGTAATTATGCTTGAGATACTATGATTTGGTAGCGTGCCCGGGATCGGGGTGTTACATAACCCAACCACTTTTTGAATCCCATTAGTTAACCCGACCACAAACCTATAGCAGGCCCGCAGCCCAATTAGAAATCCAGACAAGTAAGGGAGAGCACCTAGCTGGAGCACTTGTTTGGAGCATCGAGCAGGAGCACTACAGTGGCACACCTAGCTGGAGCACTAAGCTGACACACGTACCTGGCGCACCTACCTGGCACGCAGCCATTTCACAGACTACTGGCTGTTGGCTTTCCACCTCCCATGGTTGTTACCTCCACCAACGAATATGCCATGGAATTTTCTCAAGCTTTTCGTTTACGAGGCTCCTTGTATCCTTTAGGAGTTACCCTTGAGAAATCCTATATAAGGACCCCTATAGGCAACCATTGGAAGAGGTTAGAAACCTTGATTTCAGCAATCCTGATCTGAGCAAGCATCTTGGACAAGCTATATACTCTTTCCAGCAGCCTATTCTCATTTCCTAGAGTATTCTCTTGCATTCCGAAGCATCTTTGGCCCTTCCAAAGCAACAAGGATCCCTCTATCTTTGATATTTCAAGAAGGAACACCTTGAGAGGTAGGTCCTCTTTTATTTTCCTTCTCCTTTAAATCTCAGCCATAGCACCAAGATAAAGCATGCTTTAGACATCATATATGATCTGATTTTTTACTGTTTACGTGAGAGTTCCATGATGAGATTGCTTGTTTCCTTTGCAAGATGTTCTATATGAAAATCTATACCTTGTTTGCTAGCATGTTTCATACTTCTAGCATGAAAATCTACACCTTGTCACTTCCTTTGAGTTGTTTTTTTTCTTTTCTATTCCTTTGCATAAGAGTAAATGATTCATGAACATGCATGCCAATAGATGTGTAGCAAACCAAGTTTTCATGATTCATTCTTTGCATACGGCTGTTAAAGTTCATATTCTGTTTCATCTTTAGAATCTTATGCAAGTATTTTTTAGCCATGAACCTATGATTTATCATGTTTCTGAATCACATAATAATAGGTTTGTTTTGCTCATTTGCATCACATCATATTTTCATTTTTATCATCTACATAAACTGATCTGCATTAATAAAAATCACCCATCTCTATTCTGGATTAGATTCTGAATCAAATTGCAGTCTGATCCAGATTTTCTGGGGAGCACCAATCTGGAACACCAGAGTGGCGCACCAACCCAGAGCACCACTCTGGCGCACCATTAAGGTGCACCAGACTGGTCAAAGAGCAAAACACTCACTTTTGCATCCCTGTTTGCATAGTTTTCCAATGATTTTGCGTCCGATTCTTTTGCTGCTGGTTTTCTGACATCTCATGATTTTGCATGCATGTTTTCAGCCCAAAATAACAATTGTTTTCTAGTTATTTTCCCCTTTGAATGTTCAGTCCATGGCTAAAATCTGATAGACTGTTTACCTCTACTCCAATATGGAGAACCTTGTGCATCAGCCCATGATCCAGAGATATGTCTGAACCTTCTTGCATACATCTTGGCATGAATAGGGTGAAATCTTGTGTGAGGCTACTAACCCTTGAGCACAAGGTCCACAAGTCATTACACTTGCATTTCTTTCACTTTCAAAGCATATTTTTCAAGTTCTGTAAAGGATTTTACATGGCATGATTTACTGGAATGCATTCATATGTAACTTTGTACTGCATGGATTTCTGTATTTGCTTTGGCACATCTTTCTAGCCCACATAGGAGCACATAGGTGGCGCACCAGACTAGAGCACCAGTCTGGCGCACCTAACAGGCGCAGCAGCCTGTTTATCAGTACACACAACAACTTTTGCATAGCTTTCTAGCATGATTTTTATTTCGATTTGCTTCTGGCATTTTCTGGTTTTCTTCCTTGATATATCGGGAGGATACAACTCTGTTTTTAGCCATTTCCATGCATGTTAGATTGCATTTGACATATAACAAAGTAAGGATGATAAATCGCTCAATATACCTAGATCCTTGATCTTATTCATGCAATATCTTTGCATCGACGCTTGACCCAATTTATGATCGATATCTAAACATTAGGACACACCCCTGCACATCATGCACCCTTATTTAGCATAAGACACTTAGCATGGCACGGCATATCGCCCCTCAGGCGTATAGTAAAGGCTGGAAAGTCGACATTTCATAAACAAAATGAGAAACCTATAGAAGACCGATTTATCGGGCACGCGAGGGTGTCTAATACCTTCCTCGTGTGTAACAGGGATCCTTACCCATTTCTGGTTTATGATCTGCTTTTCCATTGCATGATTTGAATGATTCTTTTATGGTTATCCTTGTTTTCCATTTTAATAGACTAGGTGGCGACTCCTGCGTTTGCATTTTTATTTTTATTGTTTTTGCCGTGACTTTGCCGATCTTCGTGTATTTGGCCTTTCGTGCCAAATCTCGAGGTTGTCGCCGGCATGGTTACAGCATCGTTGATTTATTATCACAACATAACTTTAGTAGTTTTTCAATTCCATCTACAATCCGTAAACTTGTGACAAAATTACTTAGTCATATTCTCTAATTAGATGCCTTGTAGTATAGTATATACTCAGCTGCTATAGTAGAATGAGCTATAAGAAGTGTATGCTTGATACTTTTTTTCCATGGTGTAGACACCCCAAATTTCCAATTTTTGCAGGATAAGGATTTGGTGGTTGAGCTCTAATCCTATCAAGGCCCCTTTAATTCATGGAAACCCATTTGGGCCCATGAAGGCCCACTTAGGCCCATTAAGCCCTATTTGAGCCCACTTGGCCACACAAGACCTATTTAGGCCAATTTAACCTATTTGGGCCCATTTAATGCATTTGGGCCCATTGAAGCCCACTTGGGCCCATGGGGGCCCACAAGGCCCATGGAGGCCCATGAAGCCCATTAAGCCCAAATTGAACCCAAAAGCCCATGAAGGCCCACCATGAACAATTTAACCCATTTCTTTTCTTCCAATCCACATTTTATTTCTCCTTCTCCACATACATAAATCATTTACTATTTTTACCAAAAAGCCACAAGTCCTCCAATTCGCCTCTTCACTGAACCCATTCAAAAATCACTGAGTTCACCCACTGAATCCATCCTTTTCTTCACTTGGTCAGCCCAAATCCAGTCCAATTC
>JAMKQA010039851.1:0-16078 GCA_024699735.1 Posidonia australis | reverse complement strand
CCTCTCAAGGTTGCAAATGGGTCTCTATTTATAGGGATATATGAGAGGGGTAACTTAGGAAGTTGGAGGGCCTCGTAGACGAAGAGGCTCGAATATTCTCGAGCACATTCGTTGGCAAAGGTAACAGCCGGAAGATGGAAGGTCAACAGCCGCGGTCTGGAAACGGTTGGGCGCCTGCCTGGTGCGCCAACTTGGTGCGCCACCTTGGTGCGCCACCTAGGTGCGCCACCTTGGTGCGCCACCCCTGCTCACAAATTGCTGAACTCTGGCTTGCTAACGGGTTTGGGGTCTGGTTTTATGGGCTGATCACATCCAAAGCAATATAGGGACTCTCATTCCTGGGTCACCTCAAAATTGGGGTGTCTACACCTACTATTTAGGCATTTCGCAGCATTTTTCACCAGTAATTCTCGCGACCAATTTCTGCCACCAATTTCGGCTTGACCCTTATTCTGGGGTCTAGAGAGAGAAGACAAGGGATCCAACCACTCAATTAATCAGCAAACCAATCAAACACAAGCACACATTCCCATAACCATTGGAAAAACAAACCCTAGGGCATAGTTTCTCATATAGATCTCAATATAAAAATACATGTCATCTCAAATTACAATCCTAGGTATTACAGGGAGAGTGAGGCTAGAGGTGTTGTGTCGGAGAGTTGGGTGCACCAAGGATGGGAGGTGCGCCGTGAGGAGGGGGATAGCTTGTTGGAGTTGCGTGGGCTCATCGAAAGAGGTACGCGACCCTTTCCCTTCTCTCATTTTGCAAATGGTGGTTAATGGCCTTAATGCATGAAAATGGTGAAAAATGCATGATAAATCATGGAAAAATAATGTGAATGATGGAAATGATATGAATGACATGAATGTGTAGAGATCATGCTAGGTTGTATGATTTTCATGAGTTTTTGGTAGAAAATGGAATGCATGCTATAAAATTGTGGAATGAGCTCCAAGCCTTCGAGATTTTATTTACGGATGCAAGTTTAATGGATTTGAATGATATTTATCCCAAATGGTAGAGGACTTAGAGCTCTACATTTGGTGTTTTTTATGTGTTTTGTGGTTTGTCGGAAAGGGGTTCGTCGGAGGTCCCATTTCTGATGATTGGTTGGCTAGGGCTTGGGGGAAATTTACTAAAAACGGGTGATTTGGTATGTCGATTTTGATTCGGTATGCCATTTTCTTGTTAGTATTCGACCAGAACCCTGGTTTCGGTCAAGTGAAACTTGTCGGTCTTCCATTCCAAGGGATTTTGGTTGACCAAAATGTTTCGGTCACCTGAAACAGGGATTTTCGGACGACTAAATCCCAAGTTTTGGTCGACCATTCTAGGCACATGATGCCTAATTCGGTCTACCATTCTGATTCAGTCTGCTGAACTAGATCCCTAGCTCATATGCTTGAATGCATGAATTAAAGTTAAAAAGATGGATTTACATGATAAATTGGCATGCATAAGTAATGTTTTCCCTATGTTGAGAACATGGAGGAATATGGAATTTAAATAATCAATTTGAATGTGATTTCTGGGCATGAGACCCAATAAAGAATATGAATGCATGAATTTATGTTGTTTAAAGCTTGGGACCCAAGTGAAGGGTCAGGTTTGCAAGGAAGTGATTTCATGCAATATAAAAGAGAATGAATTATGGTTTTAAAAAGAAAAACCCAAGAGTTTTGAAAGAAAATGATATTGTGTTCTACAGCCACAAGAGATTGGTGTCGACAATGTGGTAAGAGTATGGGACTCCAATGGAATCAATTGTCAGATACGACCGTGGATGCCAGTGCGGAACCATAAAAGGTTGGCGTCAACAATATGGTATGGAACCAATTGTCAGATACGACTATGGTTATCGAGTTTTGAGACGGTGTAGACTAAGCTTGGGTTTATGAACTTGGGTGTTCAGGTCACTAATGGGATGTCCGGATAAGGTGTATCTCTGTGCATATGAAATGAAATTAAGGCCTGTTGGCCAGGACAATGTCTTCCCACACGGGGAACTTCACCATAGCAGTGCAGGGAGGTAGGGGAAATGATGTCCTCACCTACTGCTTGTGTGCCTGGTTACCTTTAATCAAGGTAACACCAATAAGAAAAGAGAATGTAGAATGTGTGGTTTGGGCTAGGATTAGATTTATTGTTTGGCTTAAGATTTTAGCCAATTCTAGCAATGAATAAGATTTGTGATTTAACCAGTTACCAGCTAATGCATATGGTTTTGTTTTGAGACTTGTGAGGCCTTTTGTTTTAGGCTGGATCTAGTCGAGATTGTGGATTTCTCGGGTTTCATAAAAGGTTTGAAAATGCATAAAAAAATGAGGAAATATGTGTTTTTGAAAGAGCATGGTGTTGGATAGAAATTTCCAAATAGTTGCAAAGAAAAAGGGAAAAGAATGTTTTGAAATGGATTTTAAAACCATGTTTTGTAATAATCAAGACTTGTGTTTCCTCGTTTTTGTCGTCGTTTTGTGTGTGCATGTGTGTGAGGGGTATGTACTGGGTGACTTGGATGTCACTCATGCGTGCTTTGTTTTGTTTTCAAGTGCATATTAAGGTGTTGTCTAGTTTCGATACCTGAGTTGGAGTCACTAGCTGCACATAGTTCTTGGAGGGTGAGTCCTAGGTATTTACAATTATTTTATTTATGTTGTAATCATTGTAATTGCTTATAATACTATGGTTTAGGTAGCGTACTCGGGTTTGGAGCGTTACAAAAACTTTGGAAAAACTTGAAGCTTCCATTCCCACAATCTTATGTAAGCTTGAAAGGATTTTCCCTCCTGCATTTTTTGACATCATGGTGCACTTAATTGTACATTTGGCAACTGAGGCTAAACTAGCAGGTCCAATTCAATACCGTTGGATGTATCCCATAGAGTGATACTTGTTTACATTGAAGTGCTACATTCGTAATAAAAGTCAGTCAAAATGGTTCAATTGCTGAGGGGTACCTAATGGAGGAAATAACCACATTCTATGCTCGTTACTTGGGAATTGTTGAGAGTAAATTGAATAAACCTTTACAATACGAGAATGGTCCAATAGGGCTAGGGGTTTTGTGTCTCATGCATGTTGATGAATTTCACCAAGTACATTCATTTCTCCTATTCAATGATGTTTCCATCCACCCTTACCTGTTGTAAGTCAACAATTACTTTGTTTCTTAGTCTAATTTATTTCTAATCATATTATAGTAAAGTTAAATTCAAATCAAGCTGATATTAAGCTTGCTTGTAAATTTCATAGACAAGTTTTGAATGATCAACATCCAAATTGGACAGATAGGGAAATACAATTAGAACAACACAACTTCCTTGAATGGTTTACAAGACATGTAAGTTTTAGTTAAATTCTTTATATTTGCAAGCTTATGTATCATTAATTACATTAATATCAATTTCTCTTTTTTTGTGTATTAGATTGGTAAACTGAGAGAGTATAAGGAAGTACCAGAGAAAGTTCAAAGTCTTGCTTGAAGACCATGTCCTCAAGTTTTGTCTTACAATGAATTTTATATTAATGGGTTTGAGACTAAATCAATTGAAGAGACACGTGTCACCCAAAATAGTGGTATTGGAATGGTCGGTGATCATGATTGTGGTATGTGATTTTGTTGGATATAATTGAATTACAATTTATTAAAGTATAAATAGTTTGAGCCTTTTTTTTAAATTTAAGTGACTTTTACCAAGGGTTCAAACCCTCGTATAAAGTATAATAATTATGTGAAACAAAAGACATGGCATTTACCAAGGGTTGGACTTTTGCCGAGGGTTGGAACCGTTGGCAAAAGCTTTTCCCTACCATCCTATAGCCAATAGGTGGAGCCACTGTCAGGAAACGGTGGCCTACGGCTTTAGCTGTCGGGCTAGCAAGTATTGCTAAGGGTTCCAACCCTCGATAGAAGCTATTTTTTTGCTAGTGATGCACAATAACACCTAAGCAAGCTACAACTAACCAATGAATCAACAACAAGCATTCCAGTCTCTCAAAAGCAGGTGAAGCCTCTCTCACCATCTTACAAAACCATTATTCAAATTAGAAAAAGACATTAGATTCGGACGAGAATGCAAGATAATTGCATGTGCAAGAAGTAATCTTATTAATTCAGTCTGGATATGGATTTTGTTACAAATATTTATTAATACATGTATAAAAACCAGAGCCTCAAGTATCAAGTAGTTTTATTTACGTATTCAGTTTCACATTTAAGTCCTAGCCAGCGTATTTCATCAAAACCTTTGTGGAGCAAAGTGACCTATATAATGAATAAAGTGAATCACATATGTATAGCTGAATGATCAATCAAAACATAAGGGAGACTTAGCAGAAAAAGACAAGCAATTGTATCTATAGCTAAGGAACATTTACATGAAAAGTTTTAGAACAATGGTTAACAAAAGTAGAAAACTTATATCCCTACACAAAGAATGACACGTAGTAATTAGAATAAAATGGACTGTGTTTATATAAAAGTGATGCATGATATTCAATTTAACTATAACTAGAAAGGATTGAAAGTTAAATCCTATTTAACCACAAGTAATGTAGAACTCTCTCTCTATCTTGGGTTACACATATTTGAATTTATTAAGATATATGAGCTATGTTACTTTGTCAAGATTTTTTTAGCAGTCTAACTATCAAGATTTAAATCTTAGTTACCATGAGGATAAATAGGATGCTTCATGAAGCCTAATTTTGTTATATTGCAACAGAAACTCAGAAAAGCTAAATCACTAAACTTTTAGTCTTCGATGTTCTTAGAATCTTGTAACATAACAACTCAAAAGAATAAATTTCAAAGTGAGGAATATTCCCTAAGTTAAATATAAATAACCAAATACTGTGCACTAAATTTGCCCATCCATTAAACACTCCAAATAGAAGGGTTGGCTAGAGGTTTCAAACCTCCCTCAGGGCTTGAATTCAAACTATGTTGTTGTTGGTGGTGGGAAATACTCCCATGGGCGCCACCATTTACCATTTAAAAAAATACATTGTTTACACATCAACCTAAGCCAAGTCACCAAAAAAAAGGAAAGTTTGATGCAAAGTGACTTCATGAGCAATTTAAAAACTATAAAAGTTACACATTTTTTAACATCGCACTCCTCAACTTACAATGAATCATACATTTTTCTCAAGGTTTATTCATAAGAATTGATAACACAATGGCAAAATGCATCCAAAATAATTCATTGTTTGCCTATCATGTGAAATCAAAACAATGGAAATAAAATGAAATCATTTGTCATTAATCCTTGAATACCATCCTTGGGATCTATGGATGTGGATTTTTGGGGTTGATAGAGAGTTGTCGTCATGTCCACTTACGTTGATAATTCTTTGTGATCGTCACTTATCGATTTGTTTTTTTTCGGTTGACAAGACACTTTGTGGGAGTTGATGTAGAGTTATTGATGTAGGTTCTTAGTTCACGAGATCGACGGTAGGATGTCGTTCAACAGCGTTCTCGTGCAATGTACTCTTCCTTCCCTTCAAAATAAACAACAAGAAAATAGATCTAGATTAGTCTAACTGTAGTAAACAATATTTTCAGGAAATAAACAACATGAATAAACAACAAGAAAATAAATTGTCCCTATATGCATATGTTATGGGCTATATTATATCATGCGATGTTTATGTAAAAGAAAACAATGAATAATTGGAACAAAATACTCCCTTCACCCTCTTGCACTATGGCGTGGAGGCCTGATGGAGCTTGGATGGTGCACTATGACTTTAGACAGGAGATGATCTCTGGGAGTTGAATCTCTATGTTGATATTTTGACAAGAGTGGGGCTAAGGAACAGGGATCTCTTAGGGTTTCTCTCCTCTAGGGCTTCATGGTGACTCCTTAGGGTTCATTATGTGCCTCCTCTCAAAATCTTGACCTAAGGGGTCTATTTATAGAGTTTAAGGGTCCAAACCTCGTCAAAGGATGAGTGGAAGATCAAGGGCCAAAATTAAACTTGTAAAAAATCTCTTTTTAGTTGTCGTCGTCGATTTAGCCAGCGATAGGATCATTGCGTCACCACCTACACAAGCGACGAGACTGTAGATTCCGATTTAGCCTGATGCGTTGAATCAACGTCCAAATGGCAATGACATCTGCCACATCAGCTAGTCACTGCTATTACTGGTGTCGAGTAACTAAAAAGGAAAAATTTCGAAAATTATGATCATCTTACAAATCTATTAACCAATAACGACCAAATCAATGATTTAAAATCATCTTCATAATAGAAAGATTTTAAATAAATTTCAAATTTAATTTAAACTTAAAATGTTAAGTAAATCAAATTTGAAACTTTAAATCTCCAACAATTACGAGAAAAATTAGTTAAAATCAGTGATATATTTGATTTAAACTATATTGGCCATTATCTACATATTTTGGAATTATCTTTATTTTTTTGGCATTATCTTGAATTAAATATAGTTATAACATTAAAAATGTGATAACTTATCATAAAAATCTCATTTTTTGGTAAAAATAAAGATAAGTAATCTTAATTATCAAGTCATCCAAATTTCAATAATTTTCTAGAATTATTTGGCATTTATAATGATTTATATGATATGCATATACATTTAAGTGCTAGAAAATCATAGAAATTTTAATAATTATGGAAAAAAACATGATAATATTTATAATTGTCTGTGCTTATGGCGTTGTGAAATCTCATTATTAGCTTAAGCGGTGATAAGTTATGTCGCCTGCCAAAGTAGTGGCAATGTTTGTTGCTAATCCATGGGGTGACATTATGGTCTTTTATAATTTACCCTCTATCTTTTATCTTATTCCAAAAAGACATATTAAAGCCCAGAAATACTTCAGAAATTCGATAAAATCATAGCCTTTATCTTTAAGATCGAAATACTTAAATCTGCCATTAAGTTGAGCAAGGAGGGAGTGTCAACTCTGCCACAGCTGATGACTTGCACCCGAAATATTCAAGGGGTTTGAACCTACCACTAGTTTGAGTGTGTTAGCTCTATCATAGCTAATGACCTTGAAGCAAGTACAATCAAGAATTTTTTTTGAAGAAATCAAGGAAAATCTAGAAAATATGCTATAGATCCTTAGCCATGTAATCTTGGACGTCTCAAAGGTTCCTATCCTAGATGATCTCTGCGAAATGCGAAAATGAGATATCTACAGATGCTCTTCCTTGGAGTTGATCTTGGAACAAGATTAGCTCCAAGGTAAGAAGGATATCCCCATTGAACAGTTCCTAAAAAAGGGAGTTCATTCTCAAGCAATCCACAACAAGGTTCCAAAAAGAAGAGACAACACCTTTAGGTTTGAGGACATAGCCAAAAAGGTGGAACCTACAAGGTTTCAAGAGATTGTCTCACAAACAGGTGGTGGGAAAGGTGAACAGACTCAGTTTTGGAGAGGCCCCTAATGTTCCAGCGACAGTGTAGACTCCAGCGCTTGGGTTATAGCGATTAGTCTGCCAGAAAGTGAGGTACGACGTCAGGTGGTGTAGTCTCGGTGTCTCCTGTTAGGGTTTTGGCTTCTCTTTTGGAGACTCTTTTGTGGTTTCCAGGAGTTTTCGACGACACGTAACGAAGCATTCTGCTCACATTATGGTTCCGGCTACCTGAGTAGTCATCTTCCTGTTTAGGTTGAAGATTACGCCGATGGAGCGAGGAGTCTCCCTTGCAGAAGGCTAGTGGTGATCGTGATTCTTCTAGTTTTCCTAGGGTGGATGGTTTCCTCACTCTGAGGCATCCTTTCTGGTGAGTTCTTGCTGTCTTATTCTTCATAATTCATGATGGGTTCTATCAGCCTGCGATTGCTTGGTGGTGTCCGCTGGTTTGACGTCTTGCATGGACCCCCCGGTAGGTCCCCCGTTGGACGGGGGAAGATCTTTTACGGCTGTGGTTAGTGGTAATTAGGTTGAGGACGACTTACCATTTAAAGAATTATCATCCAAGAATGGGTGCCTGGTGGTGATTGTCACGCTGGTGGAGATGGCTCGGATATCAGCACCATACAAGAAGGCATTAATCTTTAAATTTTTCGCTTAGCATTTACCATCCTCAGAGATTCAAAGGGGACTATCTAATTGGGGTATTCGTGGTGGAGCATCCATATCTATTATTGGCGCAATGTACTGATTAACTTCAATAGTGAAGAGGAGTTCTTAAAGGTCTACACTTGGGAGAAATGGGTGATGAAGGGACAAGTGATCAAGGTATTTAGGTGGTCACCTTGGTTCTGTCCTGGAATGGAGAGCGATTTGGCCCCAGTATGGATATCTCTTCTTGCACTTCCTCAGTGTTACTTTACTCTAGGGTTCATTAATACGATGGCTAGGGTGTATTGTCCATTGTTGATGGTGGCTTATGCTAATAAGACAAAGTTGACAGCTGCATGTGCTCGGGTTTTTTCTTATTTGATTCTTTTTTTTGGTTTTTTCTTGGTTTTTTTATTTTTTGGGTTTTTTAGTTCTTTCCAATTTTTTTTATTTTCTAATTTTTTTGGTATTTTTTGGATTATCTATATATTTGTTTTCATATCAATGAGTGTAGTTACAACCTTCCCTCTTATACATCTAGCATTACTGCCTTGTATTATCCGAGGTGAGAGAGTGGTCCCTTTTACCATGCTTTGACCATTGGAGGACGTAGGACTTTGTATTAGCTGTAGTTGATTACTGTCTCCCTTATTTACTCAGTCCCTGAGCATCTAGGGCTTCCTACCCCTTGCCTATATATGGTGAGAGAGTAGGGGAGACTTAAGGTTAAATAGGCTCTCAACATCAACTTATAGCTCTAGTGCCACTCACTAATGGTTTGCCCTATGCGCTTGTAGCTTACTAATGGGTTTTGGCTTCTTTTTTTACCTTTTTCCTTTTTTCTTTTTTCTTTTCCTTTTGGGGTTCTCCTCTCTTATTATTTTTTTGTAGATGTCTGCCTATCATTGTTTTCTTGGACTTATGCTATGATAGCACATCTACTAATTTGTTTTCTCACCCCATTTTGAGTATCCATCCATCACTGCCGTCTCAGACTTATGCTATGACGACATACCCGATTCTTCGTGCACTCCCCTCTTTTAGGCACTTTTCTATGTTTTTAGTTTTGGTGCATTCACCCATCACTGCTTTCTCAGATTTATGCTAGGATGCCATGCTATATAGGGTGAGCGCCTCTTATGATATGCCTAAGCTCCAAGCCTGCTTTGCTCTTATCTCCCCGGGCAAGGTGTATGTGAGTGGATAGGACAAGGTTTGGGTTACCTTAGTCACTCAGCTTCTTTTCTATGTAGGAGACAATTCTTTTCCTTAGCTGGTACTTGGTCTTAGGCCCTTTCTAGATTTCAGCATGTTGGTTAAGGATGTACATCTAGAGTACGTGTAACTTAGACAGATCTAATGATATTCAAGTCATCCTACCCAATTGGGTGGACCTTCCCTTGGTGTTACATCCTCTGCTTAGGAAATCCTAGATAATATTTTGACAGTTTTGCTTAATGATCTAAGGTGTCAAGCGTGACCCGCACTCATCAATCATCATTATTATTGTTTTTTTCTTTATTGCTATTATCCTAACATTCAAAGAAAAATAAAGGCAAATAAAGGAAATAACAAAGAAGAAAATTAATGTCTTAGTTACATGTTTTTGAGAATGAAATGACCTTGCCCTTAGTTGGGTTTGGTCGAGTTACGTACTCCTCTCCCCCGATAGAGGGGTATACCTATTGGGTGACTGTAGGAGCCTACCCTTGGCGTTGAGTATGTTGGCATTAGAGGCACATCTTCGCCTTGTTGGAGTCACGGTCGGACTCTTCTTGATTTGGTTCTTCTCGCATGCCCCTAGCGGCTTGGTCTCTTTGTGCAGGTAAGGATTCTATCAGGCTTCTTCGACTAGAGGCATGGCCACAAAGATCTCCTTGGCTACTGTGCTCATGGATGTCCCTTGTGCCTCCCATTCTCTTTGTAGGATCCAACGGCTTGGGTGGAAGCTTGTCCTTGGCATGGACTGCTTGGTAGAGCGAGCTGATTGTGCCCTCCAAGTCATACCAGTCTTGGTTAGCATATTCGTCATACCCAGGCTGCATCTACTTTGGGTTGTTTGCTTGGGCTAGCTTGTCTTGCATTGGAGGAGGTCTTTGTTGAGAAGAGACGGTGGCATCTTCAGTTGTTTCCTATTGGCTATTCCATATGTCATCATTCTATGTCTCCAACGTATCTTCCCCTTTGTCTTTGACTAATGGCTCCCGGTTGGGCTTTACTTGTACATACTCAACAGGCACCAACTCAGGGATTGTTAGCTTGTCCTCCTCAACCTCCATGTGGGCTATTGGAAGGCTGGGTAGGGGGTCTTGATGAATCTCGTATTGTTTCCCTTGACTTGCCCTCAACCTTGCTTCAAGCTCAATCCACATTATTTCCCCTTGGTCATTTAGCTCTTATATTTTATCTTTGACCAAGAAATACTCCTCTAATGTATGCTCGTTCTTCTAGTGGTATGGACAGTACTTTGATAGGTTTGCATTAGGAGCGCTTAGGGTAGGCACTAGAGGCTGTAAATCTCCACTCTTGACTAATATTTTGAGGACATCGAAGAGTGGCTCTGGAAGTAGTAGGTAGTCTTGCCTTCTACTGTAACACCTGTAAAATTCATTTTTTTTGTAATTATTTACATTTTATGAATTTTATTCCTGGACGGGTGTTACTGTTCCAAGGCCCGTTGTGTGGTTTTGTGCTTTTGGGCTTGGACCTTGTGGGCTGGCTTCTATTTGCGTGTCCCTGTGTGTGGTTGGCACTGTGCAATGTGGCACTATGCGTGTGGGGCCCGGGTGTGGGTCCATGTGGGGCCCAGGTGTGGGGTCCGCGTGGGGCTCGCATTCGTGGGCCGTTGGTTGTGGCTGGTGGTTGGGTGGAGTGGTTGGTTGCTCGTGCGGTGTACCGGTGGCTGAGATGTGCAGGTGTGCACGTTCCCAGTTACTGTGGGCACAGGCTTTATAAGCTACACAACACTTCTCCGGCACCCATCGCCGCCTTCTTCTTCTTTCTTCTTCTTTCCTTCTCCCCGGCGCGCATTTCTCCCTTCCCCACCCTTCTTTCCCTTCCTCCCCACTCCTCCTTCTCCACTCCCTTCTCCTTTTTCCTTTCTCCTTCCTCTCGACCTCCTTTGTTTCCCCTACATCCACGCCGAGAGAGAGGAATAGATTGAGGGAGCGAAGCGAAGGGTTGCGGCGGCTCGTGGCGGTGTGTGGAGCTTGGGTGGAGTGTCCCTAAGGCCGTGGTTGTGTCGGAGTTCGCCAGATTCGGCTGGGGTCGGTAGGAGTTCGTCGGAGGCGTTTTCAGGTGTGCATCTCCACCTCATGTAATAGAAAGCATGAAATTGGTAGAAATTGCTAGGATTGCATGGAATCTAGGAGAATTTACTTTCGTAGAATTTATTGTGATTTTATGGGAATTTATGGCGAATTTATTGGCATTTATGATGGTTGGTGCGTTTCGGGTCCTTCTGACCCTTCCGCCGTTGTGATTTTATATCTTGATGCACAGTGAATGGATTTTGGTTTTGTTTGTTGGGTTTTGGAGTAGACTCGAGGGTCTACATCCTATGTTTTATGCAAGATTTTTGGTGCTTGTTTAGGGGGTCCGATCAGAGGTCCCAATTGAGGGGATTTCGGACGGTAGGGTTTGGGCGGTTTTCTGGTTTCGCAGAATTCGACATACCGAATGAAAATGGCATATCGAATCAGTGGATTTCGGTATACCGATTCTGTTTGGCATACTATTTTTCTGTCAGTTTAGGTCCTCTGGTCGAAATTCGGTTTCCCGATTTTGGACGGTCGCCCGAATCAGGATATTTCGGTCGACCGAACCAGTTTCGGTATACCGAATTTGGCTTGAGTGTTGACAATCCGGTCGACCGATCCAATTCGGTCGACCGATCCAAATCGGTCTACCGAACCAGGGGTTTTTGGCATACCAAATATGTTGTTGGCATGCCGATTCTAGGCCTAAATGAGTTTACAAGATGTGTTTTCCAAGGGCTTTCTGGATTGCTGTGTTTTGTCCCTGTAAGCTGGGACTGTGGGCCGTCAGTGGTGGTCCCCTAGGATACCTGATGTGCCGTTTTGCCGAGATTTTGGAAGAATTTTCAAAAGATATGAAAATAGTTTTGGAAATGGATTTCAAGGAAATAGTTGGCTTATTTTGGAAAAGTGTTTTCCTGGTTTTCTGTGTGCGGGCCGAGACAGTGTGGGACCGTGTCGTCGGGACCAGGGAATGTGACGACATTCTCGGGTGGTCGGGCGCGACTCCCAGGTTGAGGTCGGGGGCTGAGATACCTAAGGCTGAGGGGCGTCGGGTCCTAGAGGTATGAGACTCCTCGACTGTCGTCTCGAGGCTAGGGTTGTGGTCCGTGGGTTGAGGTGTCTTGTGGCATGACGGGGTGGTATGATACTCCTGCTGTCGCTGTGAGCACTGAGGCTCGGGTATCGTCGGGTGTGGAGGTATGACGCTCCCTCTTGAGCACCGTGTGTGGAGGACACCGTGAGGAGACGTACCCTGTGGTGGCCAATGCGGGTGGGACACATGCCCCGTAGCTGGTAGCGTCCTAAGAGACAGGACAGCCTTCCCAAGGAGGGGTTGTTTTTGTGAGGGTTCTCCAGGTGGGAGAATCACGGGACGACTCAGCTCCTGCTCAGGTTGGCACGTCGTGGCAGTGCAGACGTCGTTGGTTGCTCTTCGACGGACTGCTTGTGGCCAGAGTTAGGTTGCCTGGTGCCGGGCTTCCCGACTCACTGTGTGTGGTTTTGGCCATTGAGAGCCTTTGCTTGTGGCTTTGGGCTAGTAGAGCCCCGGTTGTGGTTTTGGCCTGTGTGGGCCTGGTTTATGAGGTTTTGAGAAATGGTTTGTGAAATGAATTTAAAAGGAAAATTGATTATAGTCTTGTTTTCCACGGTTTTGTCACTCATACGTTTTTCCTCGTGTTTTGGTTTACAGGTGTAGGCATGCTGAGAGTTAGCGTAGTGCATATAGTCTGGAGTCTCCTAGCCGCACACACAGGTTCCTGGTAGTTGGATATTACTCTTTGGCTATAGTTTTCCCGTAATTTAATTTGTTTAAATTATTATGGAAAATTTGGGGCGTAACCGATCTGGTATTAGAGCTCCAGGTTCACTAGATTGCACTACACCTAAGGTGTCCGGTCTAGATACTCCATAGGTTTTGCATGCATGGTAGGGTCTGCACCGGATTTTCGCCATGGTTTTCTGGTTGTTGCTTTGTCTGTGGTGCAGGTACTTTGCCTTTCTTTGGCGAAATGCCTCCTCGTGGTCGTAAGGGCAAGGCCCTTGTCGAGGAGACCGAGTCCCGAAGACATAGGCGGATGGAAGGCAGTTCATGCGGAACTGAAGAGCTTGGCACACGGGATTTCCCACGCGTTCAGCATGGGTAGTGCTAGTGGGCCGTCGGGTGACCCGTGGCTGAACCAGTTCACGAAGCTTCGTCCGCCGTCGTTCAAGGGCAAGGTCAGTGCTGAGGAGAGCAAGGCCTGGCTGGAGAAGGTGGTCAAGATGCTGGAGAGCATGGCATGCCCAGAGGAGCATTGGGTGCGGCTGGTGACCTACCTGCTGGATGGTGAGGCAGATAATTGGTGGAAGTATGTGAGGTGGTTGAAGTTCCCAGACTCAGTCATTGTTGGTATCCAGTGGAAGGATTTCAAGGTGGCCTTCTATGACAAGTATTTCCCCGCTCATGTAAAGGAGCTGCTTCGTCGAGATTTCCGAAGTCTGGAGTAGGGCACAATGTCGGTGCTCGAGTATGAGACTGAATTCACCCGGCTAGAACGCTTTGCTCCTGCCTATGAGTCTGAGGAGGAGCGGGCGCAAAGGTTTTTGGACAGCTTGAACCCTGGGCTACGGGTGAAGGTGATGGGCTGTAGGTGCCACACTGTGGAGGACATGGTTGGGATGGCTTACCGCTTTGAGGCGGAGCATCAGAAGTTTCTAAAGAGTCATCCTAAAGGGAATGGTAAGTCTTCTTTTACCTCCCGGTTCTCCTTCTCCGGTCCTCCAAGTGCCGGTAATTTGGGTAGCCCTGAGAAAAAGCAGAAGGCGAGGTCCAGTGTTTCCTCTACGGATCGGCGGAGTTTTGCTAGGGTTAGCGGAGCTAGCTTCAGTTAGACAGGGTCCATTGCTCCCAGTGGGAAAGAATGCTTCAACTGTGGTCAGGTGGACCACATCGCTACATATTGTCCTCATCCTCGGCAGCCTTCAGCCTCTGTGGTGTGCTACAATTGTAGGAAGGCGGGACACGTTCAGAGATCTTGTCCGGAACCGCCTAAGAAGGCAGGAAGTGCACCGCAGCAGCCGACTAGGGGACGAGTGTTCATTATCGCAGCTCCAAGCGTTGGGTCTTCGGGAGATGTTGTCGAGGGTAAGGATGAATAATTGATTTTGTAACCCTCTGAGATATGTTGTAATCTCCTTGTAATCTGGACATCTGCCTGATTGAATGGATGTGTGGTGTTGTTTTGTTTGGCCATCAGGTTCTTTTATTGTGGCTGGCCAGATGGCCAAAGTGTTGTTTGACTCAGGGAGTTCTTTCTCCTTTATCTTAGAGTCTTTCGCGACGGAGTTGAGAGAGAGACCAACTTGACTGGCCTTTCATCTTAGCGTGGTGACGCCACTGGGGGAGCACAGTTTGACATGGAGGTATCTGCTGTTTGTCGACTTGACGCTGAATGACAGAGAGTTCGACGCCAGCCTGATCGTGATGGACATGCAGGAGTTTGATGTGATACTTGGCATGTATTGGTTGGCGCAGCAATCCGCTTTGATCGACTGTGCTCGGAGGAGAGTTTATTTTGGGTCTCCTGAGGAATGGTCTTTCTTTGTGCAAGGTGGGTGTTAGGGTGAGCCTATGCTTGTCATTTTAGCTATGAATGCTTATAAGTCTTTGGTCAGGGGTTGCGTGGGGTATCTAGCCAGTATTGTTGCCTCTACTTCTCTTGAGTTGGGTGTTCACAACATCTCTGTGGTGTGTGAATATTCCGACGTTTTCCTTGACGATTTGCTTGGTATGCCACCTCACAGGGAAGTAGAGTTCTCGATCGATTTGATCCCTGGTTCTGGTGCTGTGTCGAAGCCTCCATATCGCATGGCACCAGTGGAATTGCAAGAGCTCAAGATTCAGTTGCAGGAGTTGCTGGACAAGGGGTTTATTAGGCCGAGTGTGTCTCCGTGGAGAGCGCCTATCTTGTTCGTCCGGAAGAAGGATGGTTCGCTCCTATTGTGTGTAGATTATCGGATGCTGAACCAGATCACGGTGAAGAACAAGTATCCCCTGCCCCATATTAATGACCTATTCGATCAGTTGCAGTCTACATCGGTGTTCTCGAAGATTGATCTGATTCAGGGTATCACCAGTTGAGATCCGAGACCCAGACATTTAGAAGACTGCTTTCTGGACGTGGTACGGACATTACGAGTTCACAGTCATGCATTCGGCTTAACTAATGCGCCGACTGCGTTCATGGATCTGATGAACAAGACTTTCAGCCCTTTTTTGGACCAGTTCATTGTGGTTTTTGTTGATGACGTACTGGTCTATTCTCCAGATGTTGAGACTCACGCCTTGCACCTAAGGGTGGTTTTGGATACTCTAAGGCGTCATCAGCTGTATGCTAAATTCTCGAAGTGCGAGTTCTGGCTGAGCGAAGTCATGCTCCTTGGTCATTTGATTTCTAGAGAAGGCATCAGAGTGGATCCTGCCAAGGTTGAGGCGATGAGTAGTTGGGAGCGACCCAGGACTATGTTGGAGATCAGGAGTTTCTTGGGTCTGGTGGGTTATTATAGGAGGTTTATCAGGGATTTCTCCTCCATAGCCGTGCCTTTGACAGAGTTGACCAGGAAGGGTGTTCTTTCTTGCTGGGACCAGAATTGTGAGGCGAGTTTCCAAGAGCTGAAGTCTCATCTGGTTTCTGCCCCTGTGTTGACTCTGCCTTCTGGAAGTGGTGGCTTCACTGTGTATAGTGATGCCAGTGGTGTTGGGTTAGGGTGTGTTCTGATGCAGCATGGCAATG
>JAMKQA010039850.1:0-18705 GCA_024699735.1 Posidonia australis | reverse complement strand
TCATTACTGTTGTTACCTTGATCAGAGGTAACCTGGCACACAAGCAGTAGGTGAGGACATCCTTCCCCAACCTCCCTGCACTGCAGCGATGGGATTCCCCGTGCGGGATGCCACCGCCCCGGCCAACAAGCCTCACAATTTCCTGTTCCTCACAGGTGCACGGAGATACGTCTCTGGAGACGCCCCAGTCGGTGACCCGAACAACTAAGTTCAAAGACCTAGGCTCAGCCTACACCGTCGGCGACCCGAACAACTAGGCTCAAAAGCCCAGGCTCAACCTACGCCGCTACGAGCTCGGTGACCCGAACAACTAGGCTCAATGACCCAGGCTCAACCTACACCGGCTTCCAGCTCGTGAACCACAATCTCTTTTCACAACACATTATTAGTGTTCTAAAACACTTTTCCAGTTTTCAAAACCATTTTCCATTTATTCTGTTGCAGGACTCTGTTCCTTGCAACACCTGACCCTCCATTGGGGTTACCACTCCGGCCATCACGGCCACCACAAATCCATCAATTGGGTCTCAAGCCCAAAAACCACATAAAACCATCCTTTAAAACATTTATAGGGTCAAAATCCAAAAATCACGCCCAAATCCATTATTTGGGGCACCACACGCCTCCATGTCATCACATGAGGCAAAACACCCATCACATACAACCATCATGCCAAATCAACCATTTAGCATCAAAAAAAACCACTTAACATCCCTGATTCGGCATACCGAAGAAATTCGGTATACCGAAATCTCCTGATTCGGTATACCGAATTTCTTCGGTATGCCGAATCTCTGTCAGATTTATCAGACAGGGGAGAAACGGTCGACCGAGGCCAAAACGCGGATTCAACCGCTGGGAGCAAAACTATATGCCAAACCAAAACGGCATACCGTTTTCTACTGTTGCAGAAAACGCTCCAAACCATGTCCTCCTTTTCTTCCCCAAGTGGGAGCAAGGATCAGACCCCTCAAACAAAATCCATAAAATCTCATAAAAACATGGGGTGTAGACCCTCAAGTCTACTTCAAAACCCCTCAAATCGATCACAAATCCATTAAGCATGCTGCTCTAACGAAAATCATCAAGGCATAGAGCTCAAAAACAAATACTGTAACATGCTTCTCATTTATCCACGAAAACCACACAAAAAGCCCATAAATCAACATGATAACATCATAAACATGCCAATCAACACATTCTCAACCACATAGCAATTTCTACGATTTTTCATGCATTATCACTATTTTCATGCATTAAAATCTATAGTTAACCCAAAATAGGGCTGAAGGAGGAGGAGGAGGAGGTCGCGTACCTGTGATGGCACCCCGGTGACCTTCCCTACCTCCGGCGAACCTCCACGCGCCCCGACGAAGCTCTCCAGCCGGTGGAACACCCGGACAGCCGCCACCTCCCTCCACGGTTGCGCGCGTCACTCTTTCTCTCCCCCTTTCCTCTCGTGTCACACCTCATCTCTGGCCACTCGCCTCCGCCCTTCTTATCCCTACCTCCTCCCGCATCCCGCCAGCCACCCATCTCGTCGGAGGTGACGATGAAGCACGGGTCGTTGGGTGGTGGCGGCACAGGCTGGTGAAGGGTGATGGAGAAGAAGACGGGTGTGGTGAGCTCGTGAGTGAGAGAAGGAAAGGAAAAGAAAGAAAAGGGAAAAGAACAGGCACGCAAACTGAGGCGACTGTGCAACTCCAAATCGGACTCCCCAAGGGTCCCAAAACACAACCAAGAAACAACAGATTATCCAATAATAAACCATTAAACACAATATTGCAAATAATACATGGTTTATTACAAAAATGGATAATCAGGCCCTGATGTTACAAGAGGGCCAGAGGAGGGAGATCTTGCTGTCGGAGGAGGAAGCTTGGCCAATGGTTGGGTAGGTCCGGAGGACGCGGGACGTGAGGACAGGCTTGGGATTGCCAGAAGCCTTCCTTTGAGTACGCGTCCCGCCTTCTCCCTCCTTTCTGTGTTTTGTGTTTTAATGACATGAATCATGATACATATGATAAAAATCATGGAAAATGATGAAAATGGTGTGGATTGGATTGGATGCATGCTTAGGACTAATCTTGCAATTTTATGGATTTATTGTGGATTTTTTGTCAATTTTCATGGTTGTGCTATAATGCATGTTAAATGTGTTTCATGCTTTCGTGATTTTATTACATGAGCTATGCTTAATGAATTTGATTGAAACTTGTCCCAAATGGTAGCTGGCATTTGGTGATTTTTGTGTGATTTGTGTTTCATCGGAAATGGCTTCGTCGATGGCTCCCATTTCGACGAACGTGAGTTTGGGGCAAATGAAAGAAGTTCAAAAATCGTCTGCTCTGACATGCCGAAATGTTTCGGTATGACAAATCAGGGAATTTCGACACTTCGGAAGCCTTCGACATGCCAAAACTGGCCCCTGTGCCACATGTTGAATTTAAGGGATTTCGACATACCAGTGGATTTCAATATGCTGAATCAAGCCCTTAGACCTTATAATTGAAGTTTTCATTAAGAATAAATGTGAATGATTTTATATAATTTTTGGCATGCTATGTTTTTGATGAAACCCATGTGAATGAAATCATAATTTGTGGAAAGTGTTTCTTATAATGGAAGTTTTTTGAAAATGATTTTTGAAGAAAATCCACATGTTTTGAAAAATTGATTTCCATTGTTTGTTCTAGATCTACGTGGTATTACGATGACAACTAGTAGGGGCGTGAGACCTCGATGAGATCGGTTGTTAGTCTAGGATGCGATTGTCGAGGTTTGGGGCAGTTGAAAGACCAGGTTATCCTTCTTTGTGATGGTGTTGACTGAGTTTGAGAATGTAAAACCTAGGTGTCCAGACACCAGTGGGACGTCAACAAAGACGCATCTCCATGCTTGTGAGGAATAAATTGATGTTATGGCTTATTGGATAGGGAGGTTGTCCTCTAGCACGGGAAAGTTCACTGTAGTAGTGCACTACTTGTGGCCTGGTCGCCTCTGATTAAGGTGATACTATTGAATTGCGATTGAGATATGTGTGTGGTTTTGAGTTGGAATTGGACTGTATTCTGGCTCGTGGTTTTAGCCAGATTCTTGCCGAGTTGAGACTCGTGGCTTGAATCAGTTACCAGCTAATGTGTGCTTGTGTTATAAGCCATGTGTGGCCTTGTGGTTTTGGACTAGATCTGGTTGAGATTATGGTTTTTTCAGAATGCATAAATGATTTAAAATGCATGAGATTTGACGAAGAAAATGATTTAAAAATGGCATGGCTTTGGAAAGCGGATTCCAAGGATTTGTGAATGGATTTGGTGGTTTTATCGAGGTTTCAGGCTATGTTTTGTATTAATCGAGATTTTAAGTTTTCTTGGAGTTTTGTCTTGATTTTTCGTGGTTGGGCATGTACTAGATGACTTGACGTCACTCATGCAAGTTTTTGTTTTACATTGGTTTTCAAGTGCATTGTTCTGGAGCCACTAGCTGTACACAGATCTAGGTAGTTAGTCTTTGGTAGTTTTCCAGTTATTTTTAATTATTGTTATTATTGTAATTAGGAGTTGATGTTGTAGTTGGGTAGTGCCTTTGAGGTAAGGGTGTTACAATTGTTTTAACAGGTTTCTGTGAAATATGTTTTACATTTGTGTGACACATGATTTACTTTTTTGTGACACATGATTTGCTTTACTATGGGATATAATTTATATATTACATGATTTGCTTCCTATGAGACATGCTTTGTGTAGTACCTATTTTATTAGATATGATTGTTTTAAAGTAACTGACATATGATTTTTGTTAGATATCATGTTTCTGTAATACATAATATATTTTTCGGTGAGATATGTTTTTTATAGGTCTCAAAGGATGAAATGAAGGAAGTAGTAAAGTAAAGTAAGTTGTTTAGCTCATAATGCATACATATTTTATTCCCATATTTATCTATTTTGTATATAAATAATGCTATTTAAGGTGTTTTGTGTAAATTTTGTAGAAACCTTAGGATTTGAAAAGAATTGAAAAAAAAGAAGGAAGAAAAAAGAATAAAAGTTTAAAAAAAATCAAATGCAGTCAAAGATATTTTGAAGCAAAAAAGGAAGATATTTTTGACTCAGCATTTGCTGTTTACAATCTTTAGATAGAAATATCTTTTATTCAAAATTCAAACTCAAATTGTATATTCAGATTTATTTCTGATGTAAGAAAGTCCTTGTAAGTCTATACCTCTTATGTATATCTTGGGGGATCATCTCTCACTTTTTAGGTTTAGACTATTTCTCTTTTGTTTTGGGAGATCTTCAAGTTCCTTCAGTTGTAATCTTAGGTTCTATTAATAAATTAGTTTTTTCCCTTTAATTTTGTCTTTTATTCCAACTTTTCTATTCAATTGTTTATTTCCTATTATCTCTATGCGTAACTAATTTCTATATCTAGGGCAGAGATGAAGTTTATACATATTGGAATGTATGATCATGTTTTTTTTTCTCCTTGTGGTTAATGTCACGATTATGTAGGCTGGATGTATATTGTATAAATCACTCAAAGAAGTTATAAACTTTGATAGACTAACATTGATATCATCTTTTTAATCTATGTTTAATTGAGGATTGTGTATATAATCTTGATTCCATCATATATCATCTAATTTAGTTTGATTTGTGTGTGTTTATTTCTTGACTTGATATTCTATGATGCATATATAACATATAGTTTATGCTTGTTAGGATAAAAATCATTGAATCAAATTATTTAGATCAATAAAGAAGAAGGAAATAAATATGATCATGCATTCTCAATTTCATATAAATGGATTCGAAACCCTAGATACATTTAATTGATTTGACTACATCCTAATAGTCTAGTGTTAGATTTTTCTTTCCACGTCAATTCTTTCAAATATTCTTCAGTAATTGATAATAATTCTTTGTCTAAAACATTTTTTCTGTTGGATCAATCCGTATTTGCTAACATACTACATTGGACGGTGTGCACTTGCGGTTAATTAAAACATACTCATCACAAGTACACATAGACATCTAATTGATAATATTCTATTTTAACTGGAGTCGTCATTGGGAGAAGGATTCATGATCGAAAAGATTGAAAGGGAAAGAAGATGTCCTTTTATGTGAAGATCCCTACTAAAAAGGGATGACGACTGTGACCATGTCCGTCAGGAGATCTGACGTGGAGTTGCGCCAGAGGGAGGAGGTCACAGTCATGCTAAGATGGCGAAGGCGCAAGATAGGATAAAAACGAAAAGAAAAGGAGTTACCACTAGTATTTTAAGGAAAAGACGAGGAAAACTACAAACAAATCACAAAATATGAATGCATGAGATACAAATATGAAGGCCAGATGTCTACAAACCAGAGGATGGGTAAGGATTCCTATTACGCATGGGGAAGGTGTTAGGCACCCCCGTACGTCCGAGAAACTTGGTCTTTCTAGTCCCATTCGCTTGCTAGAGGCTGAATGAATGTTTGCTAAGCCTAGATTGTGCTCTAAGCATGCTAATAAGAATCTCAAGTCAAGACTAGATGGATTTGCAAGATGGTATGCAAAAACTACGAAGAAATCCACATGAAATATCACAATCACGAAAAAACGACACGACAAAGAAAATTACATGAAATGACAAGGTTTCCAGGGAGAAAGGCTTAGGAAATCATACAGGCTTCGAAAAAGTCAAAAACACAACCAACTTAGGTCATCGGAATCATAGAAAATATCACGAAAATCAAGATGGAAAAAATACAAAGAAGTCTATGCAAAACAGGTAAACTGTGACGTGAAGAAATTCTCATAAAATGACGACGTTTTTGGAAAGAACGCTCTCAAAAACCATACTGACATCAAGAGCATCAAAAATGCAATAGACCCAAGTCATTAAAATTGCGAAAAACATTACGAAAACTCAAACGGAAAAATTGCAAAGAAATCTGCGTAAAACAAGCAAACGACGACATGTGAAGAAAATCACATAAAATGACGGTGTTTTTGGAAAGAATGCTCGGGAAAACCATACTGATATCAAAAAGATCAAAAGTTAGGTCAACTCAAGTCATCAGAATCATAGAAAAAGTTATGAAAATAAAAAAGGAGAAATAATCCGCAAGTGGGCCAATGTGGGCCTTTTGGTCAGTTAGTGTTTGCCCTTAGGCAATGAAATCCTAATCAAACCAAAAAAATCTAAGAATATAGAATAAAAGGAATAAAATCAAATGTCCAGAAAATTACTTTGAAAATAGGCTGAGGAAAATCGACGTAAAAAGCACACGGGATGCGGGTCTACTCGAAAAGGAGGGGACAATGGAAACATGATGAAAACCATGAAAAATACATGAATATGTACCTAAATGTGTAGAATATGCTGAGGAATGACTTAGACAAAGACTATGCGTGATTTACGCAAGAACTAACATGCATGTGCCTGGATTGGTGGTACAGGGGCAATTTGGTCATTTCAATGGCCAGATGTGATGAGTGCATGTATGAGGATGATGCATGGTCTAAGATATACCAAACGGTGTGTGAAATGTCCAGAAAATGTTATTTGCAAGAAAACATGCAAAGGACAAGGTCTTAAAAACAATAAAACGATGTAAACACAGTAAAGGACAATACTAGGGACCAAAATGCAAAATTCACAAAAAAATTGAAAATCTGGATTAAAGTATATTCAATGACTTCTATTCTAATATGCAGATGATGGATCAAATGACGATGTGGCACTGAGATGTGTGAAAATTGTACCTTGGTAATTTCCTGAAAACTCAGGGTTTAATGTACAAAATTCACAGATAAATGCAAATGTGATTAGAATGTGAAACTAAGGATCAATTTACAATGCAAACATGATTTTTTAATGAAATCTATGATTAGGCGCAAAATATGAAATGCAATAAGTGGTAAATATCAAAAAATACGTGAGAAAACAATTAAAACCCTAAATGATGGATTCAGAATTAGTCTAAGGGTCTAGATGCAAATGTCCTGTGCTCAGGGATTGTATATTGTAAATCCATGGGCCTACATGCAAGATTACAGGGCTTAAGTGTGACAAAAACTAGATTTTATGATAGTCAATGTAATTATGAAGTTTCTTAGGGTCATGATGCAAATTGTACAAAGAAAAAATTCATTTTTAAAAGTTTTAGGGGCTCAGTGCAAAATCTCAGGACTTAATTGCAAAGAAAACTTAATCTTAAGGACTTTAATGTGAGAAAACAAGCATTTATAGGACTGAAAATGGAATTAAAACTAAACAAGGTATAATATGTAATATTTACAAGAATAATAAAAGAAACAAAAGATTATTTAAAATAACAGGGACTTAAACATAAATAAAAGAATTCAAAAGTAATGAAAAGATGACTCAAATGCAAACAACTTAAAACTAAGGGGCCTGGACTAAAAACAACTCCTTCGAAGATCACCAGATGACCGCCGACATTCCCACTCCAGCGTGACCTCCGACGATGACCTAGCGGCAGTGCAGCGACTGGAGGGCTCCGACGACGGCTCAGGAGGCTGGAGGGAGGCACGACAAAGCTTCCGATGGCGGAGGGCAGGACTAGGGAGGTTTGAGATGCCTCCCCCACCTCTAGCTCCGGCGAGCAGCTGTCGATACAGGAGAAGACGACGGCGGAGTGGCTGGCTGCTACGTGGCTGCTGGAGCGGCGCAGCGAGGACCGGGGAAGCTTTAGGGAGACCTCAGGAGACTCTTGGAGGCATCGACGGAGACTGGAGTGGCCTGAGGCGCTCCTCCCATCCCCTGCGTCGGAGACAAGCACGACAGAGGTAGACTCGGCTCTCCAGAGCCAAGGATGATGACGTGGCTGTGTTGGGAGATTCCAGGCAGCGAGACAGAGCTTCCAGAGGTAGTTGCGAGTGGCGGGGGCGCTCGGAGGCTTCCAATAGCTTCTATGGCAACGATTGGCGATCGGCAGAGTTGCAGCGGCGTTTACAGGCGCTGGAGGTCTGAGGATCCCTTCCCTAGTTAAGGGGACCTAGGGAGGAAGAGGAGGGAGGAGAGGCCCGTGGAGCCTCGCCTGACCTAGGAGGCCAACGACCTCGCTGGTGGTGGTGAACCCACCATTAGAGGCAGGGAAAGGTGGCACAGGAGTGGCAGTTTCCAACGACACACGGCCTAAGAAGCTACGAATGGATCAAACAGAACTAGAGACGTTGATTTAAAGTAAAAGAAAGGAGAGGATTACCTGGATGGACGTTCTGGTTATCCCCGGTGGTGACGACGGTGCTCCAGCGAACGCTCTGGTGCACAGGTCGGGGCTTCTGGGGCTGAAAATTGGTTTGAGAGAGTGCTCTAAAGGTGGGGGATTGCCAGGGGCCCTCTGGTTGTTTGAGTGCGGGGGTTTTTCTTAGGCTGAAGCGTGCTTGGAGAGGAAGAAGAGAGCCTCTGGTCTGTCGGTTGTGGATCTTTTATATCGGCTCTCCCATCGTCGATCCTCCTCAGCAAGGCCTAGACGTCGTTGGATCGAGCATACGCTGGAGGAGGAAAGGCCGAAGATCACGGGAGGTGAAGGATGTGCTCTAGAGACTACAGGATCTCGCCGGAGATGTCACTAGAGAAATCGAGGCATCAAAATTATTTTTAAGTTTCCTAAGTTTTTTATTGAAGGCTTAAATGGGTTGCATTGGGCTGAATTTGGGCCTGATAGTGGGCTTTGTTTTAGGGTTTTTTTTTTCCTATTTTTGTTTTGGGAATTTGTAGAGATTTTAGGGTTTTGATTTTAGGTTTTTATTTGGGTTTTATGATTTTAATTAAATTCTTGATTTTGTGATTTATGGTTTAATTAATTGGGTTTGAATTAGGGTTTTTTAGGACTTTAATTACTTTGGGGTTTTTATGATTTTAATTATTTTAGGGTTTTGGATTTTAATTAGGATTTTGAATTTAATTTGGTTTTTTGGGTTTTAATTAAGGTTTTTAGTTTAATTTGTTTTTTGTGTGTTTTAATTAGGGTTTGAGTTTAATTTGAAGGTTTTGGATTTTAATTAGGGTTTTGGGTTTAATTAATTAGGGTTTTTATAAATTTAAGTGGATTAAATTTTTGTTTGAGTTTTAATTTAGATTTAATTAGTTTCTACTTTACTTAATTAGTGATTTAGTTTAAATTTTGGTTTTATTGGGTTTTGACTCAGATTTTGACTTCATTGATTTTGCTTGTTTTTTGTTTAGATTAGGGTTTCTTTTTAATTAGATTTAATTTTTTAATGGATTTTATTAAGTTTTACTTGATTCAGGTTTTAATTTGGATTTTAAGTGGTTTAAATGGATTTTGACTTTAATTAGGGTTTTCATTTGATTAATTAGGGTTTTAAATGATTTAAATGGATTTTGACTTTAATTAGGGTTTTCATTTTATTAATTAGGGTTTTAAATGATTTAAATGGATTTTCATTTTAATTAGGGTTTTTATTTGATTAGTTAGGGTTTTCACTTGATTAATTGGATTTTATTTAATTTTGACTTTAATTAGGGTTTTCATTTGATTAATTGGATTTTAAGTGGATTTTTTTTAATTTTGACTTTAATTGGGGTTTTTGTTTGATTAATTTGGATTTTAAGTGTTTTAAATGAATTTTGTTTGGTTTTAATTCTCAGTTATTGTTTTTTGCTTTGATTAGGTCAGAGTGGACTGGTGTAGGCCTGATTGGACTTGTGTGGGCTTGTCGGTTTAGGGTTTTGGTGGAGTTAGGTTTTAGGTTTGATGGTCGCAACTAGAGCATCTTTCAGAGGAGTTTGCTGCTAGTGACTTCAAAATCGGGGTATTTACGATGACAATCAAAGAAAAATATTTAGAAAAGTATTGTGGTTACCAATTGCCTTTGCATAACGATAGAAAAGATTGAGAAGCTTACCAAAAAATTCACATATGCAAAAGACACTAGGGAAGAATATTCCAATGATTAGGTGAATTACTAATTTGATAATCATGATTAATTTATTTGTTTTATTTACTTTCCTTTTTTAATCGTATTGTTTGTTTTATTACTTGCATAAGTACATATCAATAAAAGATGTTGAAATATTATTAATTTTCTATGACTTGTAGGAATGGATCGAAGAAAATCAATATGGTTATTATGGGTTTAACGACATTATAGACGATAATAAGAACCTCATCTATGAATTCCTGAAGTTCTCTATTACTTGGTATCGTTTGATTTGAAATACCATATATGATTTGCATTTATTTTAAGTCAATTAATTGAATAAGTATTACTACTTGGACTCGATCATATTTGCAGATGAGGTTGATGTCCGTAGGAGGGATCTATGACGTCTGTTATATGGTCAACCCATTCCAAACAGCGTAATTCAATCATGGATGATGGTTCAAGAGGATGGTCATTGAATGACTGTAGATTCATCAGAAGGTCTTCTTTATGCCTTCTTACATGTCGGTATGTAACTTAGAAATTACTTTATTTCATATAATATGTCATTAATTAATTTACTTGTCGGTATGTAATGTTGGTTACATCTTTTACATAGTAGCAAACCTTGTATCACGTGAAAGAGAATGTATTTGATTTATGCTTGAATTTTGATAATAATGAACTTCGAAGGGTAGATTTCTTATTGATAGCACTTTACAGCAGCTTCCATTGGCATATTGTGGTCATAGACTTCAAGATGGAATTAATATTTTGCTACAATTCTATGACCCTGAAAAGAGGAAAAGTTGTGGAAGATGTTGCAAGTTTTTCAAATGAGAAGATCACTGTTGATATGGTATAGTGCATTTATAATTATTCTTCAGTTGTTTCAAGTAAATTATTTTATAATTCATTAACGAAATTAATATTAATTTACTATGTTTATTATAATTTATTTCTCATTAATGCAGATTAATTGGTTGCTTCATTATATCAAATTCTTTAGATATAAGGAGGACATCAACATCTCGGATTTCAAGCATGCATTCATTCGGGATTTCTCACAACAGCTTAGTAGATCGTACATCCTAATGCTTTCAATTACCACTTCTTTTCATTTATATTGCACTTCTCCTATTAATATATTTACTTTTGAATTTGAATCAAGGATGGCATGTAAACTTTATGTCATACTGGGTGCCTACCACTTCAAAAGTAGGAAGGTAATGACATTTGGTATTGTCGTGATCAAATCTCGAAGGGCAAAGTTCTTAACCATGATTTTGAAGGAATGCAAAAGAATACAAGAAGCAAGAAAACAACGATGAATGTACATATATTTTGATAACAACATTACATTTTTAATTCATTGTTGACAACGTCATTATTACATTATGCTGTGTATATATGTATATATGGGATGACATTTTCCATTTCTGATATATATATATATATATATATATATATGATTATTTATCTATGAAATTATTAATAGATTAACAAGTCTACTGAATGTTGTTTCTTATAGGTTTATTTTTGTCTCATTTTTTCTTATCATATTTCACTATACGTAGAACCATGTCTCACAGAAATCATGTTTCACAAAGTGTGACACAAAGATTACCATTTCTTACTTCACATAGAATCATGTCTCACTACAGGTATAATCATGTCTCACTTTAAGCAGAATCATGTCTCACAGAATGATACATCTTAGAACCATGTCTCACAGAGTGGTACATCTCAGAATCATGTTTCACAAAGTGTAATACAAAGATTACCACGTCCCACTACACTCAGAATCATTTCTCATAGAGTGTGATAAAAAATGTTAATATCTCACTACACTTAGAACCATGTCTCACAGAGTGATACATCTTAGAACCATGTCTCACAGACTGTATTAGAAAAATAATCATATCTCACTACATACAGAATTATGTTTCACAGAGTGATACAAAAATTATTATTTTAGAATCATGCCTCATAGAGTAATATCTCAAAACCATGTCTCACAGAGTGATCCATCTCAGAACCATATCTTACAAACTGTGTTACAAAAATAACCATGTCTCACTACATGCAGAACTAAGTTTCACAAAATGATACAAAAATTATCATCTCAGAATCATGTCTCACAGAGTGATTCATCTCAGAACTATGTCTCATAGATTGTATTAGAAAAATAACTATATTTCACTATATACAGAATCATGTCTCATAGAGTGCTACAAAAATAAAATGTCTCACTACATGTAAAACCATGTCTCACAGAGTGGAACAAAAGTTATCATATCAAAATCATGTCTCACAGAGTGAGATACGAAAATCAAAGTGATAGAAAAATTTTCATGTCTCACTATATTATCAACTCGTAGACACATTTCTACAAGTCTTTGCATAGTGACCTAATTGTTTGTATTTTTTGCATTGTCTTCTAATTTTGCCACTTCATTGTGATCCTCTTCATGTTTTTCTTCTTCTTCAACGTTGAAGATGACACTCAAGAGGAAGGGGATGTTTGTCATTGACAACTCTAGGCTTATACTCTTTCCTTCTTGTAGGAGGAACTTTATCATTATAGGTGGCTCTAAACATTGTAACTGTGACCTAGTGTTCGCAATAAGTATACGTATCTTGATAACGGAAGGCAATATATGCCATTACATATTCACATGGAATGCTCATAACATCAAATTTTCTACAAAAAATAGTTTTGTTACCAAGATAGACCTCCTTAGGTCATGTAACTGTATAGATTTGAATATCACTAATTGAAGATGGGTACATTATAAGGTATTTTCCTTATTCCCTTGCAACATTTAAAATTTTTTCTCTATAGGACGTTAATATGCTAGTCAACTGTAACGCCTCCAAACCAGGCGCTATGAAAACTATGCTACTAACTATGATTAAATGCACTAATAGAGAAAATAAACTATAATCTATCTTGAACTTGTGTGTGCAACTAGTTGCTCCTGTCAATGAAGATCAGACTGGACTGCATTTCAACAGAGCATCTGAAAACAAAAAATTACAAAAAAACACGCGTGAGTGACTCCTAAGCCACCCAGTACGTGCTCGCCCAAAACACGATGGAAAATCTCTAATAATTAAATGTTGAGTTCTTAAAACTAAAACAAAACTCTTTAAACCTTTTCTGGAAATCCTTGACAAAATATGTCTTTTCTAGGAAATCTCTTTTTTGAAAAATCTTCATGCTATTCTCAAATTCTTTCTGTTTCTATTTTAAAATCTCATACTTTAATACTTTTTTGAAAACAACTCTGGATAAGACTCTAACCTAATCTCAAAACTCAAATCTAATTAAAGCACTGTTCTTTGGCTGGAACTATCCTTAAAAATATGTTCTCATCTCAACTAGAATCTGACTAAAACTAAAAAGCCAAAACTTGGCTCGATTCTATCTTAAAACTATACTAAAATCTTAAATCTCAAAATATTTTCTTTTCTGGTGCCACTTTGATCAAAAGTGACCTGACCACAAGCAGTTGGAGAGACACCAATCTCAACTTCCTACACTGCCACGATGAAAGTCTCCATGTGCGCATACCTTCATTCCAGCCAACGGGCTTTACTAATTTTTTCTTTTTTCTTTTTCTCATTTGCATGGAGATGTGTTCTCCCAACGTCCCTCAAGGTATTTGAGCACACAAGTCTTCTTACCCAGTCCATTCAATACTTATTCTCTGGACACCCAGTCTCTCTAATCGGGTTATAATTCTGAAAATCTCATTCTGAAAACATGCATTTTTCTTTGAAATATTTATTCTAAATCTTTTCTAGTATAGAAATCTTTTCTGTAAAACTTTTGTTTTTTGAAATAGCTTCTTTATAACTCTTACTTAAATATCAAGAATGCTTATTAAGTAAAAATGTCAAAACATACAAAATAGGCATTATAGCATAACTGGCAAAAACACAGAAAATCAAGTTTGGGGTCTTGATTCGGTAGACCGAACGAGAACGGTAGACCAAATCTGGTCTAGAGACGTAGAATGGTTGACTAAATTTCGGAATGGTCGACCGAAATTCCCTAACCTAGTAGATCGAAACATTTCGATCGATTGAAACAGGGGATTGGAGTTAAATGAATAGGAATTCAGCATACCAAACCCAATTAAGCATACTGAAATCCACATTTTCTGGAAAAAAAACCCCAACCCTAGGCCGTTTGTTTATCGGAATTGGGACCTTCGACGGACCCATTTCTGGTGAACCATAAATCCTACATAAAACTACACTAGTAGTATGTCAAGTCTACTTTTATTTGGGACAAGTTTCATTAAAAACCATTGCATATATCTTAAGGTACAAAATCAAAAACTGAGAGGACTCGTCCCAAGTCATTGTAGTATCATCTCCGAAAATCCACTAAAATTCTCGTTAAATCATGGAAAAATTTCTAGAATCCACATATACTCATTATTTCATGCTAATCAATTCATATTCATGATTTTCAACTAAAATTTCATCATTCATTGAAGATTAAAAGCTTAAACTAGAAGAGAATAGAAATGAGTGTCGCATACACTCAAAACGATCTCCCACGATCCCTCCTTCTCTAGCAACCTTCCTCTCCCTTCCCGACGTCCTTTGGGCACAAGGGTCTTCGATAGCACTTCCCTCCATCGACAAGCACACTCTCCTCTCTCTTCCTTCCTTCTCTTGCTCTCACTTTCATTTTCTTTCTTTCTCTAGTTCTTCTCTTCCTCTCTCTCTCACACAATCTGTCACACCCCAATGCCTCCACCTTCTCCTCATTTAAGCTTCCACCACCCTTGTCGTACCTCACGATGACAATCGTCGGAAATCTAAGCAAAATCTGAGATTTGACATGGTGGAAGGCTGTGGGCAACAATGGCTGGTGGTGGGTACTGTGCAGGGTTGACCTTGGTCCCACTCGAGACCTACTCGCACACACATGGCATACACTGATCCAAATATCGTATAGTTGGGGAATCACCAGAGATAAGTACCCTTAATAGAGAGAGTCCAACACAAAACTATATCATTAAACTAATTTAGATTACAAAAACTTAATTACATTTATTCTGGATAATTTGGACACAAATATTACATCCTTCCCCTTTAAAAGGAATTTCATCCTCAAAATTCTCTCTCAATAAAACAGGTGGGGATACCATACTAGAATGTCTATCTCACGCTCTCAGATTGCCTTTTTTGCTCCATGGTGTCACCATTGCACCAATACCAGGGGAATAATCTTGTTCCTTAAGACTTATTCCTTCCAGTCTAATATCTGTACGACATCCTCTACCATTGACTAGTCTTGTTGAAGCTCCTCTGGCTACACTGGAACAACCTGGGACGCTGCCAAACACTTTCTCAGAATTGACACGTGGAAAATGCTGTGCACATTGGACAGTTCTGGAGGTAGATCTAACTTATATCCTACCTCACCAACTCTTCTGATAATCTAATGTGGTCTGATGTAATGGGGACTTAGCTTGCCTCTTCTCCTGAACCTCGTGACCCCTTTAGTTGGGGACACTTTCAAGAAAATGAAGTCTTCCACCTCGAATTCCAATGACTTTTGCCTTCGATCTGCATAGATCTTCTGTCTGCTCTGTGCAACTAGCAATCTCTTTTTGATCAGTATCACTTTATTCTTTTACTACTGCACAATCTCTGGTCCTACTAGTTGTCGCTTGCCTACCTCACTTCAACAAATGGGTGTCCTATATGGTCTTCTATATAGTGCCTCGTACGAGGCCATTTCAATGCTGGAGTGGTAACTATTGTTATAGACAAACTCTATCAACAATAAGTAGTCTTTCCAACTACCTCCAAAATCCAAGGCACAGGCCAGCAGCTTGTCCACTAGTGTTTGAATCATCCTCTCTGTTTGACCATCAATCTAGGGGTAGAAAGTGGTGCTAAAGTTCAACACCATCCTGAAAGCCTTCTGCAATGCTCCCTAGAATCTCGATGTGAATTTGGTGTCTCGGTCATACACTATTGACACTGGAACCCCATGCAGCTGAACTATTTCGACCACGTACAATTCTGCTAACTGCGGTAAGGAAATACTCACTCTCATGGGCAAAAGTGCACTGTTTTGGTGAGACGATCAACAATCACCCATATCGTATTATTTTTTTCTTTTGATCTTAGGCAGTCCTGTCATAGAGTCTATCAACATGTGCTCCCACTTCCAGACTGGAATGTCTAGAGGTTGTAGAGTCTCTTCGGGTTTTTGATACTCTATCTTTACCATCTGGTAAGTTGCGCATCTGGTAAGTTGCGCACTTTGCCACATGTTCAACAATCTCTCTTTTCACCCAAGCTACCAGAAATTTCTCTTTAAATCTCTGTACATCTTGGTTCTTCCTGGGTGGATAGTGTATCTGGATTGGTGGGCCTCGTCGAGCAAACTCTTTTTTATTTCATCTATCTGAGGCATGTACAACCGTTGATCATAACTCAATCCATCGTCTACACCTACAAAAAAATGAGGTGACTCTCCCACTTTGAGCTTCTGCCAGGTGTCCTTTATAAAAGGATCTAGTTGTTGAGCCATTATAATGGCTTTAACCATTCTTAGGTGAATAGACAAATTTGCCAACAAAACTCTAATAGCTCCCTGAGACTACCTCCGTGGTCTGCACTCGACCAACACTTCTATCAGGTGCCATTCTTTGATCATCAAGCTGGCCATGACATGGTTGTGCCTGCTCAACGAGTCTGCGATCACGTTTGCTTTGCTCGAGTGGTATGTCAGGTTAAAGTCATAGTCTTTGATATACTCCGCCCATCTTCTTTGTCTTATATTCACATCATTTTGTATAAAAATATACTTTAAACTTTTGTTATTTATGAAAACTTCAAACTGTTTGTCATACAAGTAGTGTCTCTAGATCTTTAAGGCGAACACCACTACAGCCATCTCTAGATTGTGGGTGGGATAGTTCTTCTTGTGGTCCTTTAGTTGTCAGGAGGCATATGTTACTACCTTCTCATGTTGCATCAGAACGCACCCTAATCTGGTCACATAGGCGTCACTGTACACTGCGAAACCTCCACTACCAAATGACAATGCCAAAACTAAGGTTGTGACCAGACGATCCTTCAGCTCGTTGAAGCTCTCCTCACAATAATGATCCCAAGCAAAAGGAGCCTCCTTCTAAGTCAATTTGGTCAATGATACTGCAATTTTTGAAAAGTCTAGAATAAACCTCCTGTAATAGCCTGCTAATTCGAGAAAACTTCTGATCTCTGTCACTGTTCTAAGTCTGGTCCAACTGCTTACTACTTTCACTTTGGCTGGATCTACCTTAATGCATTCTCTTGAAATAATATGTCCAAGGAAGGCTACCTCTCCTAGCTAGAACTCGCATTTGGAGAATTTGGCGTATAACTGATGCTGCCTTGATGTCTTCAACACTGTCCTTAAGTGTATCTGATGGGTCTTTACCTCTAAATAATACACCAATACATCATCTACAAAAATGATGATGAACCAATCTAAGTAGGGTCTGAACACTCTGTTTGTCAGGTCTATGAAAGCTGTTGGTGCATTCGTCACCCCAAATGGCATTAGCAGGAATTCATAATGGCCATATCAGGTTCGAAAGGCCGATTTATGCCCATCTGTCTCCCAGATTCTGAGTCGATGGTATTCGGATCTCAGATCTATCTTAGGGAAAATTGATGTCCCCTGCAACTAGTCAAATAAGTCATCGATCCTGAATAGCAGATACTTATTCTTGATGATAATCTGGTTCAACATCTAATAGTGTAGACACCCCGATTTTGAGGTGGTTCATTGATAAACTTCTCAGATGTTGCTTTAGATGCGGCTAACCCAACCACTTTTTGAATCCCATTAGCTAAACCAATCCCAAACCTATGGTAGGTCCACAGCCTAATTAGAAACTCAAACAGATAGGGGAGAGTACCAAGTTAGAGCACTAACCTAGAGCACTAAGCCAGAGCACCAATATTGAGCACCTAGCTAGCACACCAAGCCAGAGCACCAATATTGAGCACCTAGCTAGCACACCAAGCCAGAGCACATAAGTGGCGCACTTAGCTGGCGCACCAAGCTGGCGCAGCCACTTCTCAGACTGCTGGCTGCTGGCTTTCCACCTCCCATGGCTGTTACCTCTACCAACGAATATGCCATGGAATCTTCCCAGGCTCTTCGTTTACGAGGCTCCTTGTATTCTCTAGGAGTTACCCTTGAGAAATCCTATATAAGGACCCCTATAGGCAACCATTAAAAGAGGTTGGAAGGATCCAAGAGAGATCTAGAGGAAGCCATTTCCTGAATTCTGCAATTTCTCTCTTGTGTTCTCAAGCTTTCCCTAGCATTCTGTGATATTCCCAGCCCTTCCGAAGCAACAAGGATCATACTATCTTGGGTTTTCTTAGAAGGAACACCTTGGACAAGGTAGGCTCCTCACCTTTCTTCTTTTAAGATCTTAGCTTTTGCACTGAATAAAGCATGCTTTAGACTTTATCTATGGTCTGATTTTTTGCTGTTAACATGAGAGTTCCATGATGAGATTGCTTGTTTCCTTTGCAATATGTTCTACGTGCAAATCTGTACCTAGTTTGCCAGCATGTTTCTTTACTTTTAGCATGAAGATCTGCACCTTGTTACTGTAGGATCGAATAGCTTCTCTAGAGGGGGGGTGAATAGAGAATTAACCCTTTTTAATTACCTATATCAGTTTTTACAAGTGAATGAAAAATTGCATGTAAGGTGATTATTTTATATGTATAAACAACTTAACTACTCAAGCAATC
>JAMKQA010039849.1:0-29321 GCA_024699735.1 Posidonia australis | reverse complement strand
GAACAGAGCCAAGAGATTTGTGGAGGGACTGAATCCTGTGCTGAGATCCTGAGTTATTGGTTTCAGATGCCAGAGTTTAGCGGAGGCTGTTGAGCTTGTCAGCCGCTATGAGGAGGATCGTAGGCTGTTTCAGGAAGAGTATCCCAAGAAGGAAAATGGGAGAAAGTCTGTCTCTCGACCTTCTGTTTCTCGACCATCCGTTTCTCGACCGTTAGTGACGGGAGCGCCTAGTTCTGAGAGTTCTGGCAGCTCGGGAAAGATGCGGAAGCAGCGGCCTACATCTGGTAGAGAAGAGAGTGTGGGTTTCAGCCACGCTGGGTCTAGTAGTGGCCCCCAGATTGGACCGTGCTATGCATGTGGCAAGATGGGGCATGTGGCGGTGCAATGTTGGCAAAGGCAGAGGAATTTGGATAGAGTTGTTTGTTACAAATGTGGGAAGTCCGGGCATTTCCAGAAGGACTGTCCCAGCCAGCCTAAGCTAGCAGGTGATGCACCACGTCAGCCGACCAAGGGGAGAGTGTTCTCCATTGCTGCCCCAGGTGCGGGTCCATCTGGAGATGTAGTGGAGGTGAGAGTTAGTTTGGCTGAGTTGTTTAATCCTATCCTGTAATGATGGATCGTATGTGTAATTGACACTATTTTATTTTATATTATGGTTATGGTGTGTTGATTATAGGATCTTTCTTTGTGGCTGATCGGATGGCCCGAGTCTTGTTTGACTCTGGGAGTTCATTTTCTTTTGTCTCTGAGTCATTTGCTTCTGAGATCGAGACTAGATCAGCCAGGTTGGCTTTCCACTTAGATGTGGTTACTCCATTGGGAGAATACAGTCTAGCGTGGAGATTTTTGAGACCGGTTGATGTTTGATTTGGGGACAGGAATTTTCAGGCCAGCTTGATCCTAATGGATATGCAGGATTATGATGTTATCCTGGGAATGGATTGGCTGGTACAACATTCAGCCGTGATAGATTGTGCCAAGAGAAGAGTTCTGGCAGAGTGTCCAGGCCAAGGCTGGTGTATGGTCCAATGCACTAGACCTGGTGAGCCCAGGAAGGTGATTTCTGCTCTCAAGGCCTGTCATCATCTAGCGAGAGGCAGTGTGGGCTATTTGGCCTATGTGGCAGTTTCTACTTCACCTGTGGTCAAGATTCAGGACTTGCCGGTGGTGAGGGAATATCCCGATGTTTTTCCAGAGGAATTGCCTGGATTGCCACCACACAGGGAAGTGGAGTTTGTAATTGATTTGGTGCCGGGATCAGGTCCTATTTCCAAAGCTCCGTACAGGATGCTCTTTTGGTACTTTGCCCACTGTGGCGACATCTCTTGCAGGTTCCTTGCCTCCAGGGCAACCTGCATCCGTCCCATCTTTGACCTCTGAACCTTTGACTGTGCCATCCCTCGCTGTCCTTGAGGGATCTTTTACCGCACAGGCAGAATATCTACTGGCCCTCGCCTAGAAGATTGAGGGCATGGCCTTTGCTATTTAGTCTACCATAGACCCTAATGTCCCTGAGGTTCCCCGGCAGCCTACTCCGGTGTTCCAGGCATCGACACCACCACCTCAGCCCTCACCCCAACTCCTCACTGCACCCACTTTAGGTGTGACACCGCTACCTCAGACACACCACCTTACTGCACAACATTCTACTCTAGCATTTGGAGGCTAGCCCCTTGGGTTGGCTAGAGTACAGCACCCACAGAGCCTGCAGCCAGGCACCGTACCGCAACAGCAGCTGCTACTCCCACACTCAGCACCCACTACCACACAACTCTCCACTCACCCTCCTTTTACACACCTTCAAGTCCAGGCACCTTCATTTCCACAATCACACCCAACACTTTTGCACGGATATGCTGGCCATCATGCCGTGGCACTAGGTGGCATGATGGTGGACCCAGAGGAACACTTAGGTGCGACCCACAAAGCATATGAGGTTGTTCCACATACTGCATCACCCTCGTCAGCAGTAGCTCTAGATACCCTTCACATCAGGGTGGGTGACCTGGAGAGAGCACTTCGACAAGTACGGGGAGGCGACCGCCAACCCTACGGATTCTAGGACCTCTGTTATTTTCTAGAGGCGACACTCCCACCGTAGTTCCAAATCTTGGATTTTGAGAAGTACAAAGGCAAGGGTTGCCCCATTTCACATCTTAGGGCATATTGCAGAGATCTCGCTCAACTCCAAGTTGACGAGAGGCTGTTGATTCATCTCTTCCAGAAGAGTCCCACCGGTCTAGCCCTCAAGTGGTTCACGTCGCTTGACATGAGCTCGATCAAGACTTGGAACGACCTCTCGCAGGCATTCATGGACCAATATGCCTTTAATCTCGACTTGGTCCCAAAAGGGGAGGACCTTGTCGCCACAAGACAGAAACCCCACGAGCTGTTTGGGGAGTACGTCGGCCGCTGGCGCGCCCTTGCATTGTAAGTGAGAGATAGGCCCTCTGACGAGGAGTCTATCGAAATCATTATTCGAGGTGCACAGCCGGATGTTGGGGCTCTGTTGAGCATTCAACCTGTCACCACCTTCCCATCTTTGATTCAGGTAGCTGCGTGTGTAGAGAGCTCCCTCCGCAGTGGTAGCTTTCCTGCTCTCGCCACTTTTGCCAAACAAGCCACATCCCTAGATCACTAAGCGAGCAGCAGCACTCGTAATGACGCTGACACTAGTTACCCTAAGAGGCGAGATCCTCCCAAGCCTGCCATCGTATACATAGGGTCACCCGCCATGCCCGTCAATGTGGTGAACCAACCAGGCCCGAGTTAGTTAGTCTATGCACCTACACCTAGGGCACCACACACACCACAAATCACCACCACTGCCAGGTCGGTGTATCCCGCGACATCGGTCCTGAAAGGACCCCGCCTAGGGCAGAGAAGGCCTTAGTGTGTTGCACGGCAATACACCCCACTTGTTGAGCCACTCAGCGCCATCCTCCCTAAGGTGGTGTCACTCCTGAAACTCCCGGAGATCTGCCCCCTACCGAACCCGCTGCTGGGTTGGTACAACACGAATATCCATTGCAATTTCCACTGCTACGTGGGTCACTCAACGGATAATTGCATGGCTCTTCGGAACGCCATTCAGGATTTGATTGACCGCAAGGTCATCATCATCGACACCCAGGAGGCACACACTGCACCTGCACCAGCACCTACACAGCACAAGTACCACCAGCCTACCCCAACATTATCAACCAGCCTATGCCTATGCATAATAACTCAGCAGGCACTGGGACCTCAAGAATCCATTTCCTTTCTGCTTCTAGGTCTATGCCATCTGTAGTAGATCCCTCTGACCTGATCCACACTGTTGTTGAGCCTTTCTCCACTCATCTCTATCGTTTGAGTCGTGCCGGGTCCGAGTCAGCAGTCCACATGATATGGCTGACTGCGAGGGCGGAGCGTACTGTCGCACCGTTGACTGTGCACTTTGGGTCACCCATTTGCTTACTAGCTTGAACCATGCCTAGTCATCCTGTCCAGTCTCCATTCTAGCATCCTGGCCAGCCCCCTGTCCAACATTCTGTCTAGCATCCTATCCAACACCCTCTCTAGTCAGACCAACTTTCTTTCAGTTCATTGTCGGCATCGCTAGAATTGGTGGCACGTACCTTTCTTGTCGTCCACCTGACGAGCGACACACACCGTGTACCCTATTATTTTGCCGTGGAAATGTGTGTAGAAATCACCAGGTCAGGGAGGGTGTATAGGCCACCAGCGCTAGTGTGACCATGCCGGTGGAACCCTGCATGGCTCTCATTACGGTGCGTGGAAGCACACGAGGAGTCCCGATATGGTCACGGCGAAGATGGTGAATTCGGAGAAGAAGACTAGACTCAGAAACACCAAGAAAAGATAAGAAAAGGATAAGGAAAGGAGTCGCCACCTAGTCTTTCAATGGAAAGACGAGGAAAACCAAACACAAAGGAAAACCAAGAAGAAAACAAGATGATGAAAACATGTATGCTCTGTGCCTAATGAATGTAGTGCACAAATCAATACGGGCTAGAGAAAGGATAAGGATTCTTGTTACGCATGGGGAAAGGGTTAGGCACCCCCATACGTCCGAGAAACTCGGTCTTTCTAGGTTTCCTACTTGCTAAATAGTCTATTGTGTGTATGCTTGCCTATTCTAAATGCACATGCTCAAAATGACTGCGAAAACATGCCAAATCAAAGAGAAGAAATGAATAAAAGGAAAAAGTCAATCCGAGGGACAAATGTAGGCATTGAGAATGCCGCTTTACTGTATGTCGTGGGTGATGAGGAAATTCATGAAAATCGAGAAACTCATAGAAAGCGTCACGTAAATCAGCGAAAACTCGAAGAAATCTGAGAAAATCAAATTGAGGAAAATAATCCTCATTTAGGACAATGTCGACATTGTTAAGCCTGTTAATGTATGTCCTCGGGTGATGGAAGGCCAAATCAAATAAAAAAAACACGAAAATCAGAAGAAATCCGGGAAATGATGGGAAAACCAAGCTTGAAATGAGATATAAATGCATGCACGATGTAAGGAAGAAAACACAAGAAAATATGCATGAAAAATAGCGACAAAAATGTACGAAATGCATGTAAAAGTGTAAAAATATAAATTCCAAGGGCCTTTCTGCAAAATTCCCAAATTGTAAGTGAAAACTAAAATTCTGTGGCTAAATCATCAAAAATACACAGAAAAACACATTTTATGTAATTTTGAAGAAATCTAGGGTCAAATGTGCAAAACTATGCATTCTTGGCCAAATTAAAGATTCCTAGGGGTTAAAATGCATTTTTGCCATTAAAACATGTATTTAATGCAATTCTGTAGGAATTCAGGCTTGAATATGCAAGAATAAGGGTCCATGTTTGAAAATAGAATTTTTTAGGGACGACATGCAAATTTATCCTAGAAAACATGCATTCAGTGTGAAATCAGTAAAATTCAGGGACTAAAATGCAATTCAGGTCACTTTTGAGCAAATATTTAAATTCCCAAAGTTTAATTTGCAATTTTGACAGGGAAACATGCATTCAAAACTATTTCAACAAAGCTCAGGGTTTTTTATGCAAAAATGCTAGACTTAAATGCATGAAAAGTAACTCTAGAGGTTTTTATCTAACTTTTAAGCCTAGAAAACATTTTTAAAAACTTACAGGGGTTATTATGCAATATGTCAAAACAAACATTATTTAAATGATTTGAAAATATATGCAGGGACCTAAAAGTAAGGAAAAGGACTTATTTGTGAGAAAAGAAGGACCTCAGTGTAATAAAAGAACGCTCAGAAGTTATTCAAAGAAAACTTATTTTTTTAATTTTTTAAAAGAAAAAGAATCGACGGCTGTCGGTGACGGAACTCTGCCATCGACGACCGCCGGGGATACCCTTCCGGGGCATCTCGATGCCTAATCGAGCATCAGGCTCCACGGGGAGCAAGAAGAGAAGGAATGGAAGAGATCCATCGGTTTGGATCGAAGGTTCGACGGCTGGAATCCTCCTCCCATCCCCCTTACCGTCGTGGCAGCTTCGGTGACAGTGCTGGAGAAGAAAAAGGCTTTAGAGGGCTATGGCATGGCACTCAGGGTTGTTGGAACCTTGGAGGCGACGAGTAGAGCATTTCCCCTCTTCGAGAAGCAAGAAAGGGACACTCCTCCCATCCTCGGACCTCGCTCGTTGTCGACGCGATCCAACTCTGGCGAGCTTGATTTTGGGCCTATCCAGGGCACGAGGCTTGGCTTCGATGGCTCGGGAGTGTTGGGGGTGCATCGTGGAACGTTCCTAGAGGCTTGGAGAGGCATGGCGATGTAGGAGGAGCACGATCCATCACAGTTATCAGTCGTTTTCCCCGACGACGGCGAGATGTCACGATTCCAGCGAGCTTCCACTAGCGCCTTCCACAGCGATTGAAGCAGGGTTTCGACTGGTGGAATGGCAAGAGGAGGTCCAGGGGAGGAAGATCTAATACTATGGGGCTCGAATCAACCAATGGATTCGTGCTCCCACCTAAGCCGTCAGAGAATTGCTCCGGTGAGGCCTAAGAGCTCGATTCCAGCCAATGAACGCCTCTAGTTCAATTGGAATCGATCGGGGAAGGGAGATCTAGGAAGCTAAGATGTAGAGAAATTGAGGCTTGTGGAGGCCGTGACTGAGCTTGGCTGTTGGAGCTCGCCGGAGGCCGTCGGAGCTCACTGGAGATGGCGGGAAACTCTGATTTCTCTCCTCCACGAGCTTCCTCCTTGCTCCTGGATCACTCTAGTTGCTCTGGTTGGGAGGAAAAAGCTTTGAGGGCTCTCCTCTCAAATTTTCCAACCTTTTTTCTCACTTGCAAATGGGGGCTATTTATAGGCTTGCCATGGTGGTTATGGGCTGTTGTGATTAGTTAGAGGTTGTTGGATTAAGTGGAAAGTTGTTAGAATTGGTTAGATTAAGTGGGAAGCTGTTAAAGTTTGTTTAAGTAGTTAGAGGTTGTTGTAGGTGGTTAAAGGTTGTTATGTTGGAGTGGGAGTTAATTAGAGAGTTTAGTTTGTTACATGAGTTTGTTAGAGTAGTTATGAGGGAGTGGAAGTTATTTAGGTTGTTAGGGTTTGACATTAGGGTTTGGGATTTGACTTATAGTTTATGGTTTGACTTAGGGTTTGACCTAGGTTTTAAGGTTTGGATTAGGTTTTTGAATTTGGTTTAGGTCTTAACCTAGGGTTTAGGATTTGGACTAGGGTTTAACCTAGGGTTTAGGGTTTGGATTAAGGTTCTGTGGCTTTTTAGGGTTTTTCTAGGGTTTTTAGGATTTTTTAGGGTTTGTTAAGGTTTACTTAGGCTTTTATGGTTTTGTTAGGTTTTTAGGGTTTTTAGGATTTTTTGGGTTTTCTGTGGTTTTTTTGGTTTACTTAGGGTTTTGTGGTTTTGTTTGGTTTTTTAGGGTTTTTAGGATTTTTTAGGGTTTTTTAGAGTCTTATTAGGGTTTTGTCCAATTGCGAGCATATGGGGGTATCTATAGCTAGCAGCCCAACCTACCTGTCCAACGTCTTCCCTTCCTCAGCCAGTTACCCAACCTTCTAGGACGGTCCCTTGTTTTGTCCCTACCTCCTTGACCCGATAGGAGCAGTCCTTTGCCGATTTCAATTCTTAGCTGAAGAAGATTAAGGTTGATATCTCCATTTGGGATCTCATCCATACTTTTGTCGAACATCGAGAGGCCTTCCTCAAGGTCTTTCAGGTTGCTCATGTCTCCTCCACCATAGAACCGTCCACTCTTGAGAATATGGTGGGCTTGATCATAGAGCCATATGTCATTTCCTTTTCCAATGAGGAATTGCCTCCAATAAGAGTCAAACATAACCAGCCTTTATTCATTACGGTGCAATATCAGAGTTTCCGAATTCCCCTCACCCTGGTTGATAACGGTGCGCACGGCAAACAAAATCGGATTCAAAGCCGAGGATATCATACTAGCTATGAAGGGAATGACGGCTTTTGATAACACGCATCACAACACGTTAGGGATGTTGGTTATTCCTCTCACTATAGGGCCTGTAGTCTTCGATGTCGAGTTTTATATTGTGGATTTGGAGCCCTCTTTCAATCTTCTGCTTGGGCACCCTTGGTTGCACAAGCATCAGGTGATTACCTCGACCATCCATCGCATGGTTAAGTTCCACTAGGGCAATGACGTAGTTGTTGTCATGGCAGAAGATCTTGACAAAGAAAAGGTCGAGTCAGTCTCCGTTGTCTCCCTCCAGACCGTCCATTTCAACCCTAAGCCGTTCAATGTCATGTTCTAGGTCAATCGCTTCGAACTTGTCAATTATATTCTGGCTCTCGAGCGTGTCAGTTACCTGACCGTTCGTGGCAATTCCCTTCGGATGATCGAAAACGTATGTCGCAAATGGGGATACAAGAAGGGAACACCACTAGGGTGACACGGCCAAGGAATCTACGAACCCATCCAAGCAAAGGAAAGGTGAGAGTTCGAGGGTTTGGGATATGAGTAGTAGCCGCACAAAGACAGATTTTCGTGCAACAGGAGGTACAAGAAGATTTTTGTTCCGTCGAACTTCACCAATTTTGTTAGTGTAGGGATACTCGATCCCAATTAGAGCCAAGCCACTGCAGAGAGGAGCCGACACCAGATGGTGTAGGCACAGTCTCAACCACCGGTAGGCACTTTGACAGCACCAGCCACCGCCCCAATAGCAAGCCCCACAGTGATAATCCTGCCAGCAGTGGCATCAGTAGATCCGTCAGTGTAGTCGGTCAGTCTTGGGCATTGTTCACAGCAATCTTAGATCCAGTCAGCAAAGGTCCACAATTCAGATGAGGCAGTGGCAGAAGAAAGTGCTGTCCAGTATTCTGATTACATCGTGGCAGAAGATGAGACAATTGGCATGGCAAGTCAGTCGAGCGATCAAGTCAGTGACCTAGAGTTGTTATTCCAAGAGGAGTTGTCAATGTGGTCCGAAGACGCAGCCGAGCATTAAAGATTGAGGAAAGGAAAGTCAAGGGCCTCAGAATTAGGGTCAACAACCCCCCACCAGCGGCCGGACCACTCATCCATCATGGTCTTGGCTGAGTCACAACCAGAACCCACTAGATTATTAGAGTTAATCTCTTTCGAGACAGGAGGCGGGTCTAGATGGTATACCTAACAGAAGCCTCACCTTGCTTAAGGTGAGGGTAAAAAAAAAAGACCCTGAGTTAAGCTTAGGAGGAAAGCCAGGTGGCATCACTCCTATTAGTCAACAGCAGGACAGCCGCTAGCCAATAGCACCACTTGTACATACTATAGAAAATACAAAAAAAAAAAAAAAAATCAAAAAATCTAGAAAACCCAAAAAAAAATCAGAAAACCTAAAAAATCAAAAAATAGTATCAGGAGCCGAGAAAACAGAGCAACCCGGCCAATCAGTAGAGGCTACTATTAAAGAGTCGGAAATCACACAATGCAGATATAAGAACACCAAAGTCAGTGTGACCATCATGAAGAATCATCAAGGGCAGAAATTAGAGCAAATCCTCTCCTTTGATGTCTCCGACCCAACCTTCAAAGAGGAAATCATATCAGAGCTCATCGCTTATGGGGAAGAGGATGATGACATGTATGAAGATGGTGAGACACTCGAATTCTAGCCCTACGACAATGATCCAGAGGGGCCAAATTTGCATGTCAAGGAAGAAACCGAACGGATCAACATCAGTATAGTAGAAGATGTCAAGGAGGTACTCATTCAGTGCTAAGCTATCTCCACAGGCCAGGGCAGATTTCATAGCATTTCTGAAAGAATACACAGATGTCTTTGCCTAAAGTTACGACGACATGGTCAGCCTGGATGTCGAAGTGGTGGTACACAAGTTACCCTTAAAGCCCAACGAGAGGCCCATCAAGCAAAAACTCAGGAGATGGCGACCTCAATGGATCTTGAAACTCAAGGAGGAAATCATGAAGCAACACAAGGTGAACTTCCTTAAAGTGGTGTTGTACCCAGAATGGCTAGCAAATGTTGTCCTAGTGCCAAAGAAAGACGGGAAGGTCTGTATGTGCATCGACTACAGAGACCTCAACAAGGCGAGCCCCAAAGACGATTTCCCGCTCCCTCACATAGATGTCTTGGTGGATGACACTGCTGGACATAAAATGTTATCATTCATGGATAGTTTCTCGGGGTACAACCAAATCAAAATGGCCGAGGAGGATATGGAAAAGACATCCTTCATCACCCCCTGGGGAGTTTTCTGTTACCGTGTGATGCCATTTGGGCTCAAGAATGCAGGCGCAACTTATCAAAGGACAATGACTGTACTTTTCCATGACCTCATGCATCAGGAAATAGAGGTCTATGTAGATGATATGATTGCTAAGTCCAAAGAGCCTGAGGAGCACCTAGTCTGTTTGAGAAAGCTATTCGATCGCCTTAGAAAGTACAAGCTCTGTCTAAACCCCAACAAATGCATATTCGGGGTGTCTTCTGGCAAGCTTCTGGGATACATTATCAGTCAAAGGGGAATCGAGGTCGACCCTAGCAAAGCAAGAGCCATCATCGATTTGCGTCCCCCTACATCTGAGAAGGAAGTTCAGAGCTTATTGGGCTGATTACAGTATATCAATCAGTTCATCGCATAGCTTACCCCCATCTGTGAGCCAATCTTCAAGCTATTAAAAAAGAATGCACAGATCCACTGGAATGAGGAATGTCAAGCTGCATTCGACAAAATCAAACAGCTCCGTACAAAACCTCCTGTCCTGGTTCCACCCACACCAGGACGACCTCTCTTGCTGTATCTCTCCACCACCCAACACTCCATGGGCGCAGTCCTTAGGCAACATGATGAGACCGGACGTAGGGAGAGAGCCATTTACTACCTGAGCAAGAAGTTCAACGATTGTGAAGCTAGGTACAGTCTTATCAAGAAGATCTGCTTATCCCTTGTTTGGGCCACCCAACACCTCAGGTACTATATGATGGCGTATCCAGTCCTTCTCCTATGCCGACATGATCTCATGAAGTACTTGTTCCAAAAGCCGGCATTAGTGGGACGATGTGTGAAGTGGCAGGTGATGCTATCTCAGTACGACATTACATTTTTCACACAGAAATCAATGAAGGGGCAAGTAGTAGTGGACTACCTAGCTGACCTACCATTGCCAGAGTACAAGTTGTTGCAGATGCAGTTCCCGACTGAAGACATCCTATTCACCATGGGAGATACAGATTTTGAGGAGCTAGGAGATAGGTCCCGGTGGCACCTATACTTCGATGGAACTGTCAACAAGAGGGGTAGAGGAATCGATGCGGTATTGGTGACACCACACGGATAGATGACCCCCTTCTCTAGAAAGCTCACTTTCGAGTGCACCAAAAATGAAGTTGAGTACGAGGCATGCATCATAGGACTGAAAATTGCATTGGAACATGGCGCACGGAAGCTACAGGTGCATGGGGATGCCATGTTAGTCATATCCCAGATCAACGGTGAATGGAAGACCAAGGATCCGAAGCTCGTGCCATATCATGAATATCTCTTACAGCTCGTCAAGGAGTTTGAAGAAGTGCACTTTTCCTTCATGAGTAGAGCCAAAAACTCCTACGCAGATTCACTAGCAACCCTTGTCTCCTGGCTCTCAATACCTGAAGAACGCACAATCGACGTATTGGTCACCCGAGCAGAGTAGCTCGTCCATTGCATGAGCATAGAAGAAGCGGACCCATCAACAGAGCTTCCCTGGTATCATGACATCAAGACCTTTCTGGAATCAGGCGGTCTCCCAATCGACACATCAGCAGCAGATAAGAAGATCATGGTGCGCCTGGCGTCAAGATACGTGTTGGGTGGAGGGCATCTGTACAGAAGATCATATAACCAGATGCTTTTAAGGTGTGTCGACAAGAAGGAGGCTGACACCTTGATGCTTCAAATCCACGCTAGGACATGTGGCCCCCACATGAATGAAATACTATTAGCCAAGAAGATCATGCTATAGGGCTACTTTTGGTTGACTATGGAGGCAGATTGCTGTCGTTTCGTGCGCAAATGCCACAACTATCAGATTCACGGGAACTTCATACATGCTCCCTCTCAACAACTGCACAACATGTCTTCACCATGGCCTTTCTTTACTTGGGGAATAGACATCATCAGAGCCATCCATCTCGCATCATCCAATGGCCACAGCTACATCCTGTTGGCCATAGATTACTTTACCAAATGGGTGGAAGGGGCCTCTTACAAAACCGTCACAGCTGTAGCCACGGAAAAGTTCATCAAGAACAACATCATAGCATGGTACGGGGTGCCACACTCCATTATTTCAGAAAATGGCAAGAATTTCATAGCTCATAGATTGGAGGATTACTTGCAGAGCCTCAAGATCAAACATCACAGATCTTCCCTGTACCGCCCACAGATGAATGGTGCCGTGGAGTCAGCAAATAAGAACTTAATCAAGATCCTGAAGAAGAGCACTGAGACACATAAGGATTGGCACAAAAAGCTCCCCTATGCGCTATGGGCCTACAAAACTTCGGTCCAAACAACAACAGGAGCGACACCTTACTCATTGGTATACAACATGGAAGCGGTCCTACTAGTTGGAGTAGAGATCCCATCACTCAGAATCTTGAGGGAGATTGAGCTAGAAGAAGCTGAATGGGTCGAGGACAGATACATCCAGCTAAATGCGATTGATGAGCGTAGACTACAGGCCATGTACAATGCCCGCTACTACCAAGCGAGAATGGTAAGATCATATCAGAAAAGAGTCCGACCTAGGAGCTTCGCACCTGGTGATCTTGTTCTGCAGGCCATACATCTCCCTGACGGTCGAGGCAAATTCCAACCTAACTGGCATGGTCCTTACATCATCAAGCAAGTCTATTCGGGAGGCGCAGCAATCCTCAAAGACGTGGACAGCGTCGAGCTACCTGAGCAAGTCAACACATGTTATCTGAAAAAGTACTACCAATGAGCGGAAGGCATTTATCCTTGTCTTGCAAAGTATCCCTTCATGCATCGTGCATCGTGCATCATCCATTACTCCATCATGCATGCACATTTCTAAAATAAAAGACAATCCAAGTGCATCTAATCCACAACATTTTCACTTCTACTTTTGTGCATGTCAGTAACTTAAGCGCATCAATAATTGCATGCATCCATGCATAAAAGCATCAACATCACACCTAGATGACGAAAATCGGAATAGCTAGCCTACTTGAGAAGGGTCTCTACCTCTTCAGTTAATACTACCTAGACATTCTAGCGAGCGAGGGAGCCACCACCCAACCATGATTGGGCGAAATGTCCAAACTCCCATGGGGACTTACACCTCCAGAGGGAGATAAAATGTTAGGAGCGAGCATGAGTGTGAGCCAAAATAGAAAAATAAACATATCCACAAGGGCATAAAAGAAATAAGAAGGCAGAAGTCGAAGACAGAAGCTAGCCCTAAGAGAGAGAGGCAAGTAGGCCAACTCTACCCCTATCACTTACCTTGGGGAGGATTCGAAGCAAACATTCGAAAATCCAAGCGACCAAAGGGACTAGCCACCCCTTGCATACAATTCCAGCAGCCCCTTCCAAATCCAGATGCCCATTACCCCCATGCAACGGTTAGAGCGAGCCTACGAGCCTAAGAGGGAGAAAAAGAAATAAGCCAAAAGTCAAAAAAGTAAGTCTAAGTCCCCAAGAGTTTGGCACTAAGCCTAACCTATTGAATCGTCCATCTCGGAGGGCCACCAACAACCTAGAAGTTCGGGTAGTATCTTGTGAATCGAGGTCTTCTCCTCTTTTCATAACACTCATCATTAGCATTCCAAATCCTGAGGGATGATGCAACATAACACTATTATTCCAACATGCATTCTCGTTTGTTCACCTTGCAAGGTCTCGCTGGGTCCTAAACCAGAGGCATGTCAGCTGCTCCGTGGCCAAAGACTTGGCTGAGGATACTGTACACCAGGGGCATGTTAGCTGCCTCTATGGTGACAACCTTTCGCGTCAACTAGGGGTAAGTCAGCTGTCCTGTTGGTTGACCCTTCTTGGGACAATATCTTCGTCCAGAACATGTTGTCTGCTCCATAGCTCGAGCGCAGAAATGAAGACAACAACAACCATAAACCTCTGAGATCAGAGCAAAGTTGGAATGCTAGTACTCTCCTAGTCAGCAGGCGAGAGCACAATCGACAGTCCAGTGCTAAAAATGAACTCCCCAGAAGTCAGTCAGCAACACGACAGCAAGTCAAGAGTTGTCAGCAATCATCCAGTAGGTCCATTTTATTCGAGGAGGAAACAATGCCCTCGTAAACCCTTATCTAGCCAAGTCCCTTGCATCAGTACAGAATCTGAGTATTGATTTATCCAGATCAACCATCATCGTCCTACAACACCAATAGCATCAAGAGAACAACTAGAGCGATCACACAGTGAAGCTGGCGAGCTACAGACAAGAACAAACCTCCTATCTAGCAAGCAAGTTATACGTAGCCTCCATCCATTTCCTCGTGACTCCTCTAAGTCCAAAGGAGATCCGAGTAGCTGGCTCCTAGTATCCTAGGAACAACATTTATCCTTTTCTCGCGACTCCTCTACGTCCAGAGGAGATCCAAGTAGCTATTTCCTGGTATCCTAGGAACAACATTCATCCCTTTTATTGCGACTCCTCTAAGTCCGTAAGAGATCTGAGTCGCTGTTTCCTGGTGTCTTAGGAACGGCATTTATCCCTTTTCTCGTGACTCCTCTAAGTCTGGAGGAGATCCGAGTCGCTGTTTCCTGGTGCCCTAGGAACGACATTTAACCCTTTTCTCATGACTCCTCTATGTCCAGAGGAGATTCGAGTTGCTGGTTCCTTGTGTCCCAGAAACACATTCATCCCTTTTCTCGCGACTCGTCTTAGTCCGGAGGAGATCCGATTCGCTGTTTCCTGGTGTCCTAGGAACGACATTTATCCCGTTTCTCGCGACTCCTCTAAGTCCGGAGGAGATCCGAATCGCTGTTTCCTAGTGTCCTAGGAACGACATTTATCCTTTTCCTCGTGACTCTTCTGATCCCAGTGGAGATCCCAGTCATTGTTTCCTTGTGTCTTAGGAGTATCCTTTGTCCTTTTCTCGCGACTCCACTAAGTCCAGAGGAGATCCGAGTCGCTATTTCCTTGTGTCTTAGGAACAACCTTTGTCCTTTTCTCGTGACTCCTTTAAGTCTGGAGGAGATCTGAGTCGCTGTTTCCTTGTGTCATAGGAATAGCCTTTATCCCTTTCCTTGAGACTCCTCTAAGTTTGGAAGAGATCCGAGTCGCTGGTTCCTTGTGTCCTAGAACCAATATTTATCCTTTTCTTGCGACTCCTCTAAGTCTAGAGGAGGTCCGAGTCACTGTTTCCTTGTGTCCTAGGAACAGCTTTTGTCCCTTTTCTTGTGACTCCTCTAAGTCCTAAGGAGATTCGAGTCGCTGTTTCCTTGTGTCCTAGGAACAACCTTTGTCCTTTTTTCGAGACTCCTCTAAGTCTGGAGGAGATCCGAGTCGTTTGTTCCTGGTGTCCTAGGAACAACCTTTATCCCTTTCCTCGTGACTCCTCTAAGTCCGGAGGTGATCCGAGTTGCTGGTTCTTGGTGTCCTAGGAATAGCCCTTATCCCTTTCCTCGCGACTCTGCTGATCCCAGTGGAGATCTGAGTCGCTGTTTCCTGATGTCCTAGGAACAACCTTGTCCTTTTTTCATGACTCCTCTAAGTCTGGCGGAGATCCGAGTTGCTGTTTCCTGGTGTCCTAGGAACAACATTTATCCCTTTTCTCGTGACTCCTCTAAGTCCGGAGGAGATCCAAGTTGCTATCTCCTGGTGTCCTAGGAACAACCTTTACCCCTTTTCTCGTGACTCTTCTAAGCCTAATGGAGAGCCGAGTCACTGTTTCCTGGTGCCCTAGGAACGACATTTATCCCTTTCCTCGTGACTCCTTTGATCCCAGTGGAGATCTGAGTCGCTATTTCCTTGTGTCCTAGGAGCAGCCTTTGTCCTTTTCTCGCGACTCCTCTAAGTCCGGAGGAGATCTGAGTCGCTGTTTCCTTGTGTCCTAGGAATAGCCTTTGTCCTTTTCTCGTGACTCCTCTAAGTTTGGAGGAGATCCGAGTCGTTGTTTCTTTGTGTCCTAGGAATAGCCTTTATCCCTTTCCCCGAGACTCCTCTAAGTCTGGAGGAGATCCGAGTCGCTGGTTCCTTGTGTCATAGGACCAACATTTATCTTTCTCTTGTGACTCCTCTAAGTCCGGAGGAGATCCGAGTCGCTGTTTCCTAGTGTCCTTGGAACAACCTTTGTCCTTTTCTCAAGACTCCTCTAAGTCCGGAGGAGATCTGAGTTGCTAGTTCCTAGTGTCCTAGGAGCAGCCTTTATCTCTTTCCTTGCAACTCCTCTAAGTCCGGAAGAGATCCGAGTTTCTAGTTTCTGGTGTCCTAGGAACAACCCTTATCCCTTTCCTCGCGACTCCACTGATCCTAGTGGAGATCCGAGTCATTGTTTCCTGATGTCCTAGGAACAACCTTTGTCCTTTTTCTCGAGACTCCTCTAAGTCTGGAGGAGATCCGAGTCGCTTCTTCTTAGTTTCCTAAGAACAACATTTATCCCTTTTCTCGTGACTCCTCTAAGTCCAGAGGAGATCTGAGTCGCTGTCTCCTGGTGTCCTAGGAACAGCCTTTACCCCTTTTCTCGTGACTCATCTAAGCCCAGTGGAGATCTGAATCACTGGCTCCTTATGTCCTAGGACCAGCATTTATCCTTTTCTCGAGACTCTTCTAAGTTTGGAGGAGATCCGAGTTGCTGGTTCCTTGTGTCCTAGGGACAACATTTATCCTTTTCTCGTGACTCCTCTAAGTCTAGAGGAGATCCGAGTCGCTGTTTCCTTGTGTCCTAGGAAAAACCTTTGTCCTTTTCCTTCGTAACTCTTCTAAGTCCAGAGGAGGATCGAGTTGTTGTTTCCTTTTGTCTTAGGAACAACCTTTGTCCTTTCCCTTCGTAACTCCTTTAAGTCCAGAGGAGAATCAAGTTGCTGTTTCCTTGTGTCCTAGGAACAACCCCCCATCCCTTTCCCTCATGACTCCCTTAAGATCGGAGGAGGTCCGACCTTTTGGTTTCTTGCATCCGAGGACCAACCCTTATTCTTGGGCTGATAACCCTAACTATCTGACGATGAGTTCGTCAACTCATCACAGGGCTGATGACCCTAACCATTCGGCGATGAGTCTGTCAACTCATCACCAGGCTGGTAACCTTGTGTACTCAGGCAGTGAGCATGACAGCTTTATCTAGTAGTTTCCTTTGCACAATTTCAGAGTGGCTACTGACATATGACTCAGCATTTCACAACAGTTTGTGGCTTTTCTACCTGCATTGGACTGGATGAAATATTGTGTATGTGGAACAAAGTGATTTGTCATTATGAATATTCTTTTAACAATATTCTGTAGACTTGAATCAAGAGAAGCCGTGGCTCCCCTATTGGTCATGGATTTCCCTACGATGGTCGTACCGGTGAGTTGCTCAGACGTTCTCCAGGCATGGATCGGAAAGTTGTCAAATAGTGATCGTGACAAGTTGTGGGCTTGGGGAATCTCTTCAAAATTCTTAGACATTGCAAATGTGGAGGTCTCCCGTTACTTCTTATGTGCAGCCGCCCGATTCTGGAAGCCTACAAACCACACATTCCGCTTCGGAAGAATTGAGTTAACTCCTACTTTGGAAGAAGTCCATCAGGTGTGCTGTCTGTCAAAGTTCCTTGGGCCCACTGTATTTATGCACGATATGGATACTCCTCTGTGCTGAGTGAACTGATTGGCCTATCGATCGACGATTGTGGTCGTCAACTAATTTGTACTGATGGACAATCTCCTATGCTACAACTGACTTACTTCGACAAGGTAGCCGAGATGCACACCTCTGTGGGCAATGAGCTGTGGCTGAAAGGTTTCGTCGTCCGCTTTTTAGGCGAGCTGGTGTTTAGCCATGGCTAGACAGTCGTGAACATAGAGGTTGTGGAAATTGCTTTGGGTGGTGGTAACCCATCAGATAGACCTGGCCCCTGTTATCCTAGCAGAGACCTACAAGGCCCTAGACCGATCATTGCAATGGTGTCGACATTTCTATGGTTGTAGAGCCTTTGTATAGGTATGGATGGCCGCTCATTTGGGTGTAGAGGTCTTACGCTCTCAATGGTCAGCCTTCGAGTCTTATTTCCAAAGTGGTTGCGCTCGCACACTCACATCAGTTCGCAAGGAGTATGAGCGACTGAAGAGGTTGACAGAAGACAAGGTGACCTGGCGCATCATTCCTTCGACAACTCACAATTTTGAAGTTTTCTTCAATGATGTCGACATGAAGCTTATCATCCTCCCAGGGCTGACCAGTGGTGTCGAATATCATCCAATCCATGTGATGCGGCAGTTCGGTTACCGACGAGACTCCTTTGCTTAAGGACCGATGCTAGCTCGATTCCAGGAGTATCCCTTGAGCTCTTACGCGGCGACAAAGGAACTGTCATGCCTACTTACCGGCTCCATCCAATCGAGCGACCTTACAGTCACAGAAGGGAAGGGTTGTTCAGCTGACTACGAAGCCAAAGCAGAAGAAACCTGGCCAATCTGTGGAGCAGTTCCGAGTTCTATCCTATTTCCAAAAGCAAGAGGCTCCAAGAGGTCCAGGGATGACCCAGACTCTTGACACCTGTTTTATGCTACTTGTTCACTACATGCTGAAAATAAGTGTAATCACATCATTTTATTTGACTGCTATAATAAATTCATTGGGACACATTTGCCAGCTTGTTTGGATGATTGTGATTGACAGGGAATTGCCATCGCAGTAACGTGTGCTCAACTGCTTCAACTATTGCCCCTTTTCTGCCTGTCGACTTGGCACTGGGGTCTACCCAACTAATAGTTAGGAATATCGTTTTGTTGCCTAGACCTGGACAAACGAAGCCATCCTAGGTTTCTATACTAGTTGGGTGAAACTCAATCTATCCTGTTGGAACTCGTTCGAGTCGAACAAGTGCCATTTCTATCCTTTCCTAGACTAGGCGAGGTCTAGATGATCCCATCCTAGGTTCACCTTAGATGGAAGAATCTTGGTGCCACTTACATTATCTTTCATCTGGCTAATAGCCCTAACTATCTGGTGATGAGTGTAGACACCCCGATTTTGAGGCGGCTCGTAGGTGAACTCTCCAGAAGATGTTGCTTTGGATATGACAAGCCTAACCTCATTTGACCTTTATATGGCATCTTGGTTACCCTAAGCCTATAACAAACCCACGGTCCAATTAACAATTCAGGTAACTAGATGTGGAGCACCATTATGGAGCACCATCATGGCGCACCAAGCTGGCGCACCAATGTGGAGCACCAAGTTGGCACACAACCACTTTTCAAGGTGCTGGCTGTTGGTTGTCCATCTTTTGTGCTTGTAACCTCTCTTTGCGAATATTCCTCTATGAATCTACGCAGGACTGTTGATTATCGAGGCTTTTGGCATCCTAAGACCCTACAACTTCATCTCCTTTAAAAGCCACCCATGAGCAACACTTTAGCTCTCTTAGCAATTCACCATCTTTGAGCAACCATCACTCCTACTTTCAGAGCACTCCCTTGCATCCTTGAGCACTCCCAACTGTGTCCAAAGCACCAAGGAGAAGACACTTCGAGCCACCCAAGGAGTACACCATAGGTATGTCCCCTCTTCACTTCCATGTAGTCTTTGCATAACACTTTGAATGGGGCACACACTGCAAACTTAGTTAATATAGTGTTTTTATGTTGATGATACTTGCACACTTTGCTATGTTGAATTTGCTTGCACTTTTTGCTATGTGGATGTTCACTTGCACCTTTTTGCTTAGTTTGAAGTTTATGATGCCTTTTCATGAAGTTCTATTCAATATTTGTCTATCATGATGATTGCTTGCACTGTGATGTACCCTTTGCATTCCATATCATGTTCCCATACTATTTAAGTCAACTAGGATACTCCCATGCATCATAAAAAAGCCATAGGTAGCTGTAGTCTTAAGGAACCCATGAATATGCATAGATAAAGAGAGAATGAAATGAATGTTTTAGATTTGATTACTTAGTATAATTATGTTCCCTAGCATCTAGGTTAATGATCTGAATAATCAGTCATGTAATTACCAGCATGCATTTGGCCTAGGCTCTACAATCAGACCGTAGTCTGCAACAGAGTATCTGGAGTGCACCAATCTGGCGCACCAGGTTGGAGCACATAGCTGGCGCATTATCCTGGCACACCAGCCTGGCCACAGGGGGCAAGCAACCTATTTTGCATCATGATTCGCATGCCTTTCTGATTGTTTTGGATTATGATCTTTCTGATGATTGATCTTTGATATACCATGTTCATTCTTGCATAATTTCATCTTGTAATAACACTATTTGCATTAGTTTTGCATCTATTGAATTGGCTTGCCACCAGGGTCTGGTGAACTGGTTGCCTGTCTGGACTTTTGTCTAGAGAATTCTTTTGAACCAATCCATGATCCAGACCCAGGTAGCATAGCTGGGGTCCATTGGTTTTTTTTATCAATATAGGAGTTTTGTGGTCTTGTGTGAGGCTTATTTCCCTTGAGTACAAGACGCATGCCATGGTGACTTGGTTTCATTCTTTTTTTCATGGCCTTATGGGAAAGAGATGAATTTATATGTGATCAGGTTTCCTAGAGGTCTAGGATGTGTTTTCAGTTGGTTTCGAGCATGTTTGTAAGGTTTTATATCGCATAGCATATCAATCTAGTTCACTGTTTGTTTCTGTGATTTCTGGGTCTCACTTCAGTGGCACACATTGTTGGAACACCTTAGTGGAGCACATAGGTGGTGCACCAATCTGGCGCAGCAAACAGGAGCACCTGTTGGTTTTCAGTGCATCAATAGTGACTTTTGACATGATGTTTAGTATGATTCTTGACTTGCTTTGCATCTGGTTTTCTTTGGGTTTTCTCCTGGATATATCCGGATGACTCCAGTCTGATTTCATTCTCTTTTATGCATGATAGCTTAGGTTTTGCATGTAGCAAAGCGAGGATGAAAGTCACTAGATATTACTGGATCTATGGTTATGTTTGTGCAATATCTTTGCATCGATATTCAGTCCATGCCTTGAGTGATCTTTTAGAGCATTAGGGCACACCCCACGGTTCTTTTACCCATGTTTAGCATAAGACATCATTTGCATATAGCGTCGCATTGCATATCACCCTTGGGTGTACAGAAAAAGGCTGAAAAGTTGACATTTCATATAAGTAAACAAGAAACCCATGAAAGATCGATTTCTCGAGCGCACGAGGGTGCTTGATACCTTCCTCGTGCGTAATAGGGATTGTTACTTATTTTCTAGTTCATGATCGACTTTTCCATTGGTTTTATTGCATAGTTTTAATGTTTTAAAACAGTTTTCCTCGTCTCCCATTTTTAAGTAGACTAGGTGGCAACTCCCGCATTTTATCGTTGTTTTTATTGTTTTGCCTTGACTTCGCTGGTCCTCGCACATTTGGCCTTCAGCGACACGCACAAGGCTGTCGTCGGCATGGTTACAGGAATTGGCGACTCCACTGGGGATAACCAGATCTCGTCTTTGGTTTTGGGTTTTTTTGTTTACTTTGGCTTTTCCACTTGTTTACTTGTTTCCCATGCTTTTGCTTTGGCTGTCCCTTTGTAACGTAAGTTGTATCTTTTTTACATTTTATGCATGCCTTTTGTATGATGAGTGTTTTCTTTTACACATTTGCTATGCCACTACTTTTGCACATAACATGCACATGCTTTTTGTTTGTTGATTGATGGTTGCTTTGCATGTTTTCTTCTCTTTTTGTATATGCCAAGATTAGGAGATTAGAGACTTGTTTTCTTCCCCCTTTTGGTTAATAAAAACATAAAAACCAAAATAAATAAATAGGACAAACTAGTGACAAATTGCAAACTTTTTTCCCATGGTTTAACAAATTTACAAGTAAAAGACTTAAAGTATATTTCGCATTCCTTATATAGGGCATGCATCTTCTCATCTCTTGAGTCCACCTATGTAGTTTGCGAAGGACATTTCCCGATTTCTCATTCAATGGCTTTGGCGTGGGATGAGATATTGGTATGTCCCCCATTGTCAGGGGTCGTCTCAGTGTTAGTAGAGGGTACAACCTACTGCTTTGGTAGAGGACGAGGCCCCGAACGCACCACCCGTTCACTGCCTAAGCTTTGGCTAGGATTTAGAACGGGAACCTTTACTTTCTAACATTGAGTCGGAGACCCATTTACCCTTGTGTGAACCCAGAGTTGACAGCCTGGTAGGACACCCTTAGATTGTGAGAGAACGCATATTAGGAGCATTCATGCATCTGCATTCATACCATCATAAGCACTGTATCTTTTCTAACTCGTTTCTGATTTTTGCAACACCATTGTACCGGTCAGAGTGCGGGTTCCTTAGCCAGAGCTCAAGGTTTTTTCTTTCACTGACACCCGGTGCGACCCAATTTTCGACTACATCTCCCAAGTTATCCATCACTTTTGACGATAGCTCTTCCTAGGATTCATTCTCTTGTTCCCAATCGCAGTCTAATCCATACCCACTCGCGATCCGCCATGGCCCAGCAAACCAACGAGCCTCTTTCCTCTGCTGCTGAGGAGGAGGTCCCCATTTCAGTGTACCCTTCCTTTGTATATGTCCTTGTTATCACTGCTACCTCCACTTTTGCCATAGCATCCAGAGGACCTCCGCCATCCCAATATCACGTCCCTGTGGCTACCCTACCTTCGGGACCATCAGCTTGGTCATCTTACGCTTTTGGGGCCCCAACTATTGAGACTGTTCCCATGATTTTTCCCCAAACTTCTTTCACTGCGCCTCCTCAGGGCTATGTATTTTCTAGCCCCCCTTCGACTGCGGTTGTTTCTGTAGTAGCTTCTCCCCAATTTGGATAGCTAGGTTCTTAGCTTCCTGACTCCTCTTCCCCTGTTTTGCCTCCATCTTTTGGAGCCGCTAGTGATGATCTCATGACCGCGCAGCTGTAACAAATGTCGGCCCTCACCCAGCAGTTGCAATGATTGGCACTCGCGCTCCAACCCTTTCAAGTTTGTCCTTCCCAACTTCCAAGTGACCCTAGGACCATAGATTATACCCACTACACCACCCCCACAGCCGTCGCCGTCCCTTGTCTCACTGGTGATAGGGGCGTCGGCATTGCCTTTTGCATCACTGCCACAACACCCACTACAGCATGCATCTCCGTTATCTAGTGGCCAGTATTCTAGGCTGGCGAGAGCACAACCCTCCATGAGCGTACTTCTAGGGGCCATTCTGGTCCAACAGCTCTTGCTCCTGCATTCTGCACCTCCTGTAGTACCACCCCCTGCCTTATCCTCACCTATATACCAGACACAAGCTTCATCTTGTGTACCACAGCACACAACACCCATGCACGGGTACACTGGCCATCCTACCATAGCACTAGACGGTAGAATGGTTGATCCGGAGGAGCCTTTATGGGCGACCCATACAGTGTACGTGGCACCCGCATCAGCTGCACAATCCACAACGACAGTAGCTCCAAACGCTCTCCTTGCGAGGGTAAACGATTTGGAGTGAACGCTCCGACAAGTGCAGGGTGGAGACCGCCGGTCCTACCAATTTCGGGACCTCTGTTATTTTCCAAAGGCAACTCTCCCTCCAAACATTCAAATCCCGGAGTTCGAAAAATACAATGGTAGAGGCTACCTGATTTCACACCTCAAGGCCTATTACGGAGACCTCGCCTAGCTCCAAGCTGACGAGAGATTGCTCATCCGCCTGTTCCAAAAGAGTCTTACGAGGCCCGCGTTGAAATGGTTCACTTCCCTCGACATGGCCACCATCAAGACTTGGGACGACCTCACACAGGCGTTCCTCGAACAATATTCCTTTAACTTTGACCTAGTCTCGAAGCGGGAGGACTTGGTCGCAATCAAGTAGAGGCCCCAAGAAACATTTGAGGAGTATGTTGGACGATGGCGATCCTTGGCTTCGCAGGTCAAAGATAGACCCTCCGACGAGGAGTCTATTGAGATCGTGATTCGAGGAGCACAACCAGCAGTTGGGGCTCTGCTTAGCATACAACCAGTCACTACTTTTTCAGCTTGGCTTCGGGTGGGTGCCCGTGTTGAGAGCTCACTGTGCGGTGGTAGTTTTCCAGTGCTCTCTGCATTTGCCAAGCAAGCCACTTCCTCACATAGTGGTGCTAACAGCAGCAACCACAACAATAACTATAATGCCAATCTACCCAAGAGGCGGGACCCCTTTGAGGATATAGTCTCTTATATTAGATCCCCTGCTGCATCGGCAAATGTCCATCCACCCCCTCAGCACTAATTAGTTTATGCACCCATACTCACACCTGAAGCACCTCATGCATCACACATCACTCATACTACCACTCCAGTTTATCCTACCCCACCGGTTATGATGCGCCCGCCATTGGCACATCCGCAGCCGAGGTGGCAACGCCGTGACAAGCGCCACTATACTCCATTGGTGGAGCCATTGAGCATGGTATTCCCAAAAGTCACATCCCTTTTGAGACTGCCTGAGATTTACCTGCCACCAAGTCCACTTCCTGCATGGTATAATGCGAGCGCGTTCTGCAATTTCCATCAAGTCGCAAGCCACTCGATGGACAATTGTCTCACACTAAGGAACGCAATCCAGGACTTGATTGACCAGAACGTCATTGTTATTAGCACGCAGGCGGCAGGCCCCACACCCACATCAGCAACCGCACAAGCACTACCAGCACAACTCAACATAGTTAGCCAGCCATTACCTCAGCATTCAGCCCTAGGAGAAGTAGGCCCCTCAGGAGTCAATTCCATCTTTCCTATTGATTCTATCTCATCTTTTATTCATCCTACAGATCTTATTCATGATGTATCATCTCCTTTTCCACGTCAGTTATATCTATCCTTCCTTGGTGATTCCAAGGAGTCAATTAGTTTGATTCGTCCTATCGTTGAGGTGGTCTCTGCTGTAGTTCCAAACCATCCAATTCGTTCCCAAACCCTTTGGTATTCTATACTGGGTCAATCGGTTCGAGCCAATTAATTTCATTCCTACTCTCGAGTGCGTCAGTCATTTGGCTGTTCACAGTGATCCCCGTTTGATGGTCGATAACTTGTGTCGCAAGTGGGGATACGAGAAAGGAACTCCTCTTGGGCAATACGGCCAAGGAATCGCCGAACCGGTCAAGGCGGAAGAATGGAGAGAGCACAAAAGATTGGGATACGAGTATCAATACCATCTCAAGAGATCCCCGCGCTCCAGTAAGTCTCCAAAGATGATCATTTCCTGCGATTCAACTAACTTCACCAGTGCAGGCGTCTTGGGCCCAAACCAGAGTCCGTTCACAGTTTCATTGTCACAATCACCAGCAGTTTGGATTTGTCCCGAGGAGTTTTATACAGAGAATGATCAGTCAGAGTAGAGTATTGAGCAGGTCTGTCGGTAATTCCAAGATTGTATCGTGTTGTCAAAGTCAAAATAGTCAACGGCGTCTCAGGCAGCAGCAGTGCAAGATCTAGATCAGACTCAGAGAGCAGCCTGACAGATGACATAGTAAGAGATATGGACATTTTGTTCAAAGAACAATTGGAGGTGCTCGCAGAAGACTTAGTAGAGCACAACAAAGTCATAAAAGGGAAAGCAATTGTTTCACCACTGCAGCCAGAATCACCAGTACCACCACGGGACCAAGCTTCAATCATGGTTCTTCAGTCAGAAAGAGAGTGTGATAGACCAATGGAATTAATCTCTTGTCAGCTGGGAGGCGGCTCTAGCTGGTACAGGCAGTTCAAGCCTCACCTTAAGGGTGAGGAACAAAAAAAAGAGAGACCTGAGCTAGGCTCGGGGAGCAGTACAAGCGGCAACAATCTTATCAGTCAACAGCAGGACAACTGCTAACATGCAACACCCCTTGTAGATATTATAGAAAATACAAAAAATAAGAAAACCTAAAAAAAAATGTGAAAATTCCAGGAAATCAAAAGAATGTAAATAGAGATGCACCAACCTCAGAAGTAAAGAGCCCTAAATCTACAATTAGCCCAGGCAATCATATGGCAAAAAAAGTCGTACATTGCAACTACAAGAATACAAAAACTACTGTGACCGTTATGAAGCACTACCTGGGGACAGTATTAGAAGAAATCCTCTCAGTTGATATCACTGATCTAACCTTTGAGCAAGAAAATCCATCTGAGCTTATTGCTTATGGAGTGGAAGACGATGTTATCGAGGCAAATGGTGTAGATGGGTCCAATTGGCATGCACGTTCATTGTGAAAGAAATCTTATCCGGGGTGTAGTCATTTTCCAAAGTATGGATCATGAGGGGCAGTCAGAGCCCGTCAACACCTCCTCATTGAAAAAGTACTATCAGTGATCGTTGACCACTCTCGAGCCTTGCAAAACATTCCATTGTGGGCCATGCATCTCTATGTTTCTTGCTTTAGCATTCTAGTATTTTAAATTATTGCATCCGGACATCACATAAATCGCATCATATGCATTGTACTTTCCTTTCGTTTGCATTGTAATCATAATATGAAACATTGGCATAACCATTGCTCAATGAGGAAAATCGGAAAGCCAGCCTGCTTAGGAAGGGTTTTTTAGTCCTCCTCATGTATTACTACCTGTGTAACCTAGGGAGTAAGGGAGCAATTGTTTACTAGGAATTGGATGAAATGTACAAATTCCCAAGGGACCTATACCTCAAGAGGGAGAGAAAATGATAGGTCGTGAGTGAGTGTGAGCAAAAAAAAAAAAGGGACATCGGAGCACAAAAGAAATGAGAAGATTGAAGTTGAAGATAGAAGCCAGCTCCAATGAGAGAAGCATGCAAGACAACTCTATCCCTATCGCATAACTTGGAGAGGAGTTGAAGTATACACCTACCAAGCCCATATTTTCAAAGGGACTAGCCACCCCTTATGTTAAATTGAAAAGAGCAGTCGCCCCTCAGCCCAAGTGTTTATTACCTCCAAATAGGGATAGTGTAAGTCAGCATGCCTTTGAGGGAGTAAAAATAAAAAGGGAATTATTGAAAAAAGTAGGTGTAGAGCCCTAGGAGTTTGGCATGGAGCCTGTTTTATCTCAACAATCCATTGAGTGAGTGAGAGCCACCATAAACCCAGGGATCCAGGTAGTGCCAAATGAGTTGAGGACATTCTAATTCCTTACCCGTCACCACCAGGAGCCACCGCCATCACCACCAGGAGCCTTAGCCCTCCCTGGACCTCACCGTCACCACCAGGAGCCATCGTCTGACACTCTGATGCTCCTCTAACCTAAACCTCAGCCTCGCCGTCTCTGGAACGCCGTCAGCGACCCCGCCGTTGTCTTCTCCGACATCAACCGCTCCTCGCTGGAGCACGAGGTGGGGGGAGATCCTCAGGCCTCCCCAGCCCCTTTCGATGCACCGGAGACAGTCGCCGTGCCTCACTCCAACCTCCAGGACCGTCGCCCACCTTCTCCCACTGCTGGATTGCCGTTGGGACATCGTCGGAGCACACGCCGGAGCAGAGACGCTGGCGATCCACTGGTGATCGTCGAAGAGGAGCATTTTGGGCCCAGACCCCTTCGTTTTAGGATTTTATTCTTAGGTCTTTAGGTTATTACATTTGAGTCCTCTTTGTTTATTTTTAAGTCCCTGTAGTTTTTAAAAAACTTTCAGTTATTTAATTATCTCTATAAGATTTGCATATAATCCCCTACACATTTTGATTTTTCATCTTTATTACATTCATGCATGTTTTATCACATTTAGGTCCTTGAGATCATGATTTCTTTAAGTCTTGAACATTTGCATTTGGCCCCTCGAACTTTTTAAAAATGAGTTTTTCTTGTGAGATATGCATTCTGAACCCTGAAAGATTTTAAAATCACATTGATCATCATTAAAGTTGGATTTTTATCACATTTAAGTCCTAAGCTTTTGCAATAGGTCCCTAGAGTTTTAAAAATGAGTTCTTCTTGGAAATTTTGCATATTGACCCTAAGAAATTGTATAATTGCACTGATCATCATAAAAGCCCAATTTTTATCACATTTAGGCCCATAAATTTTGCATATACGTCCTTAAGTTCTTAATAAACAATTCCTGAGCACAAAAAATTTGCATCGACCCTTAGATTAATTTTAAATCCATCATTTAGGGTTTTAAATGTTTTCCTGCATATTTTTGATATTTTTCACTTATTGCTTTTCATATTTTGCATTTAATCATAGATTCCATTTAAAAATCATGTTTTCACTGTGAATTGATCTTTAGTTTCACATTTTGATCACATTTGCACTTATATGTGAATTTTGCACTTTGGACCCTGAGTTTTCAAGAAATTACCCATGTGCCATTTTTCACACATCTCAGTGTCACATTGTCATTTGATCCATCATCTACATATCAAGATAGAAGTCACTGAATATATTTTGATTCATATTCTCACTCTTTTTGTGAATTTTACATTTTGATTCTTGTACTTGTCCTTTACTGTGTTTATATCATTTTATTGTTTTTAAAACCTTGTCCTTTTTAGGTTTTCTTGCAAATAACATTTTCTGGACATTTTGCACACATTTTGACATATATCAGACCATGCATCATCCCCATATATGCATTTATCACATCTGGCCATTAAAATGATCAAATTGCCCCTGTACCTCCAATCCATGTGCATGTATTTTAGTTTCTGCACTTAGTCTTGCATAATCCTTGCCCAAGTCATTCCTTAGCCCATTTTGTACACTTAGGTACACATTCATGCATTTTATATAGTTTTTGTCACATTTGCATATAAGTCCATCCCTTTTTAGCGAGTAAGTATCTCATGTACTTCTTTCGAGGATTTTTCTTTACTTTGTTTTCGGAGTCCCTCATCCGACATTTGATTTGACTTTCTTTACTCCTACGTTTTGGATTTTTCTGATTTGATTTGGATTTCATTGCCCGAGGGCGTACACGAACTGACCGAAAGGCCCACATTGCCCATTTGCGGATTATTTCTCTTTTTTGATTTTCACGACTTTTTCCACGATTCTGATGACTTGGGTTGACCCCATTTTTTATCTTTTGATATCAATATGGTTTTATGAGGTGTTCCTTTCAAAAATATTGTCATTTTATGTGATTTTTTCCGTACGTCGTCCTTTGTCTGTTTTATGTGGTTTTCTTTGCAATTTTCCCATTCAGATCTCTATGGTGTTTTCTCCGCTTCTAATGATTTAGATCTGTTGTATCTTTGATCTCTTTGACATTGGTGTGATTTTCTGAACCATCCTTTACAAAACATCGTCATTTTATGTGAATTTCTTCACATGTCAAAGTTTGCCTGTTTTGCGTGGATTTCTTTGCAATTTTTCCATCTTGATTTCCGTAATGTTTTTCATGATTCTGATGATCTAAGTTGTTTGCATTATTGATTTTCTTGAAGCCTGTATGATTTTCCGAGCCATTCTCACCAAAAACCTCCCATTTCATGTGATTTTCTTGTTGTGTCATATTTTGTGATTTTGTCATTTCATGTGGGTTTCTTCGTAGTTTTTGCATACCATCTTGCACATCCATCCAACTTTGTCTTGGCATTCGTATTAGCATGTTTAGAGCACAATCTAAGCTTAACAAGCATGATTAGAGCATGATCCCAGTTTAGCAAACATTCATCAAACCTTTAGCAAGCATTTGGACTAGAAAGACCGAGTTTCTCGGACGTACGAGGGTGCCTAACACCTTCCTCGTGCGTAATAGGAATCCTTACCCATCCTCTG
>JAMKQA010039848.1:0-26507 GCA_024699735.1 Posidonia australis | reverse complement strand
ACCACACTGTAGTGCCGCGGTGAACCACCCCGTACTGGAGTTCAACCGCCCCAGCCGCAGCCTCAAAATGTACCCTCACTGGTATAAGCACGGAGTACGTCCTAGGGACGCCCTGGTGCCCGAGCAACTGGGGACTCTAACCCCAGCCCCGTACAGTACCGGCACTGAGGGTAGTCCGGGTCTCTCATACCCCGGGGCCTACAGTACCATCACAGTCTCGAGGCTCCTATCCCGGACCGCAAACTCGGCAACCACACTCACCAAGGACACGTCCCCGACCTATCTTGAGGTCTCACTACCTCGTCGGCAAGTCCTGGTTCCCTTGTTGTTCCTACTAAATCCTTTCACCTCTTTAAAATCATATGCAATTGTCTTTTCAAAACAATTAACAAAACCATTTTCCATTCATAAAAACTCTTTGCAAATCACATGCAATTATGCATTAAATCATTACCTGTGGTCCTTAAGCCCACACATTCTTTCATGGTCTTTACACCATGAATTCACCCCTCACACGGGTCCATATCCATATTCATATACAGAAGCCATGCTTCAAAAACTCATGGAAACATTATTAAAACAACATACTAACATGCATCATCTTACATGTCATTCCATGCATTCCATACATTTATCATGTATTTAACCATAATTTATCATCATTTTTAATGCATTTAACAATGCAGTTCAGGGCCCAAAATCGGCATACCGTTTTTCCACTTCGGTATGCCGAAATCCTCTGATTTCAGTATACTGAATCCCTGTCAGATTTATCAGATTCAGGGGAAACGGTCGACCAATTTCTTCCGATCGTCCGTGGCCAAAAACACGGGGTACTGCCTGTGGGCAATTCGGTATGCCGAATCCAATTCGGCATACCGTTTTCTGCTGTTGCAGAAAACTCCCCAGCCACTGTCATCTCTTTCTCTCCCAAGTGGGAGTAAGGATCGGACCTCCCAAACATGCCACTAAAATTATCAATAAAACATGAGGTGTAGACCTCCCAGTCTACTCCAAAACCCCTCAATCAAAACGTAAATCCATTAAGCATGCTGCTCTAACAAAAATCACAAAGGCATCAAACCCAAATACATTCACTGTAGCATGCTTCAAGAACATCCACGAAAATCATACAAAATGCCCATAAATCGACATTATATCAACATGTTCACATCATTCATCTCATTCCCAACATTTCTCCATTTTTTTGCATGATTTATACATTATTTTTATGATTTTTCCCTCAAACCCACATGTCTCAACTACGGAAGGAAAACAACAAGGAAAATAGTAGGGAAACGCGTACCTGGCTCCGATGAGCCTCGTGTACCCTCACACCGGCGGTGCACGGCACCAACCCAGCTTCCCACACTCGCGCGAGCTCCTTTGGCGCGCGACACCTCCGTAGCAACCACACTCCCTCTCGCCCTCTCTCTGCTTCTCTGCTTCTCCCCCATGCCGCACCCCTCCTCTTAACGCCTCCGACGCCTGCCACCTCGAATCTCGCCGACGTCCACCAGCTGCGCGTAGCTCTGGACGGAGGGGACGGGACGAGCAGCCCTCCCCCGCTAGGGTTCACGAGATCGGGCTCCGTCACGGGCGTGGAGAAGAGAAGACGGGTAAAGGCATGGCACAGCTGGCTCTTGACCGAGTCAAAGCCCAAGCCCAAGTGGGTCCACCACAAGCACGAGTCCCAAAGCAGAATCGACCCACTGGCCAAAGAAAACACACTACAGGGGAGAAACCAAGGCACAAAACACAGAGGGAGTTCACAACCAACCAACACAAACTGGATTTACCATTAATAAACCATACACAAATAATTACAAGAAATCCATGGTTTATATTAAATGGAGAAACCCAGACACAGATGTTACAGCATGCGTCCTTCGGCCTTGAATAGGGTCTGACGATAGATCCCTCATCTATATGTTGACCTTGACATTATATTCATATAAAGTAGTGTCATTTGGATTCAAACTACGTCAAACGATCGGTCCAATAACTATGTTAATCTCGACACCATATTCAAGTATACATGCATACACATAAATCATTTTTCTTGTTCGCCATTAATGTACCAATTTTGATAATATACAATTTGTTGATTTCGAAATTACATTTGAAAACATACATTAAAATCATACGTTAATATCAACATTATATTCATGGTTACATATAATTTTTTTCTTCCATTCGCCATTAATGCATAAATCTTTATTATATTAGTATTGGAATATGTGTGTGATGCTCGTGAATAAGGTTCTCCTATGGTAACTGACGAACCCTCAACAGAAGTAGTTCGGGAGAAGTCTAGCTTTAAAAATTCATGATAATACCCCAAGATTTGTTAGAAAATACAAATTCTACGTAAGGTGTAGCAAGAACCCACTAATAAGATTGCATGCTTAATGGGACTTCTCCTCAGACGGTTGTCACACACGTAAACTAGAAGGATTTGATATCACATTTTGTTTTTGTACTTGCAAGAGAGATGGCCACCAATAACACATGCCCTTCATACACCATTAAGTTCAATAGTTTCTCACCAACCAACTACACCACGTACATTACCAAGTTTGGCAGCTTCCCACCTATGCAGCTCTTATACTGGATTGAAGTCATCAAACCCATCGCCATTGGAAAGAAAGGAGTATGAGCTCCCGTCACAACAATTGTCCAATAGTTGTCATCACCACACACTGTTACAGAACTCAAGGGGGGGGCCACCAAGCTTATCGTGGGAAGGATCATCGCCCTGGAGAAGAAACATTTGTTGAACATGGTTCTTGCTACTACTGGGGCTGTCAAGCCCACCACTCGAAAGAATGCCTGACATGATCAGCTCAAGTTGTCAAGCCCGTTGATTGGGTGAATGCTCAAGCAATAAGATGGTGTGATGTTTCACATAAAGGCAACATAAAATACATATGATTCGAGCATTGCCTTATTAGCAATCTTTTACATCCATGAAATTTAAAGACATGTATTGCTCATGATTTTGAAAGGAAAAGGGAGACCTTACAATGTTAACAAGTGTTTTTATTATAACCTTCTCCTTGAACTTGGGTGAACTCTTTGGACGGCTTTCTCTTTCTCTCCTTGTGTTTGTCTTCTTTGTCTCTAGTGAGCACATGAGTGTACATCTCTATGGGTGCATATATGTATGAATATGTGTATCTATTTGTGTATATATATATCTCTCTTGGCGCATGTCTTCTCTTTATATAGATATGGTGCATCTTCCTTTGAATACATATTGGTTAAGGATTTGAGTTCAAAAATTCCCAAATTTGCTCTTGTATGAACGAATGATATGAATTATATTTTCCTCGAACAATTTGAATTTAAAGTGGCATGCCAACATATTCGAATTTAAGAAATTGTCCAAATCTTCCTTTTTTTTTTAGTTCTATGTCCATTGGAATTCAAAAATGCAACTCCCCAATTCAAGTAATAGTTACGTAGTAAATATCTTCTCTTGGCACACGTTTTCTCTTTATATAGAGATAATGCATCTTTCCTTGAATTCATATCGATTAAGAATTTGAATTCAAAATTTCTCAAATTTGATTTGATATGATTGAATGATATGGACTCTCTTTTCTTGACCAATTTGAACTTGAAGTAGCATGTGAGACATATTTGGATTTAAGAAATTATCCAAATCTTTCCCCTTTTTTTTTGGTAATCATATAGATAGGATGGATATACTTGATGGAAAGGGGAGGTAGGAGTCTCATGTGTATGCAACGTGCCCCCAATGCTCTCGGCCTTATAGCAGACTTGGGAACTTGTAGTTGTGTCATTAGTTGCTCTCGACCTATTTGTAATAATCTTTTGATGTCAACACTTCAACATAACTTTTATTTCATGAAACAATTATTCTTGTTTTTTCATCTATACTAAATATTTTTTTATTATATAGTATTTATTCCTACTTTTCTTAATAAATATCCAAAGTGGGACCCAGGGCTCCCATAGAAATACTCGACGTTGTGAGAAAACTAGAATACAACCAAAATAAGACAATTTAATATCAAAAGACAAGCAGATGAAAGTTAGGTTATGAAGATGGAGAATTTTTTTTTGGAGAATTTAGCTGTTGGCGCACGAATTGGACCTGCAAGTACAAAGGTATTGTTTTTTTTATTTAAATTCAGATGTTTTGGAAAAGAACATGGATAGAACTGGAATCCTAGTGATAAATTCTGATGTAAATAATAAATAAACTTCTTTAACTAATACAATGGATAAGATGGATGGATTTTATTCAACAGATTTAATCCATTTTCTCAGACGATTCGTATGGAGTCATCCGGATCCGTGCTAAATGGGCTGAGCCCAATTAATCAGAGAGGCCCTAGACGCGGAAAGGGCGATGGGGCCAATGAGATCTGAGCCGTTGGTTGGTAATCTTTAAGAATAGACATAGAAAAGTGGGGTCAAAGGAATGACACCTCTGCCATGTGCAATGTCGCATGCGGACGACTCTGAATGAGGTGGGCCTTGGCAGGCCCCCCAGGAAAGAGACAAGAAAATTCCTCCCAGCCGGTTTTAGAGGCCCACGAAACGCAACAAAAGCGTTGCGCTGTACTCGTTTTTTCTTTCCTCGTTGCCGTTTGACTGAAGAGAGAGACGCAGCATCATAGATATTATATACTTAAATTTGTATCAGACAAATAAATAAAGAAACGCGCAGAAGCACATGTATAAGCGTTGAACGAGACAATGACAGGTCGTCAGATTCGGGTGGCCACTATTTCCGTCGGCATTGCCGCAATTGGTTCATTTGCCGCACAGAGCTACGCAACCACTTGTCTTGCTTCCAATTTGCAAAGTGCAACCGTGGAAGCCAGGCAGCCAGCATCAAACGATTAATGATTTCTTACAAAGGGAGGGTTGGTTTTACCTTTTAACATGTTTATAAAAATCCCACGGGGAAAATATTGCCTCATTCCATGTCTAGAGAGATGGAAAAGGCGGAAACCAAAAATGTTGGAGAGAAGAACACAAGTCCAAGTGTCCAACAGTTAAGGTAGATCTCCATGGAAAAGAGAGTCAACAAAATCACCAGTTCACCACCACTGTAAATATCACAGAAATAACTATTTCGCCAAAATTGCCTGATATGGATCAAGAAATGCCCCTGTTTGACAAATATTACAGGATACAGTCGCCAATGGGCTTCCAGGCCCCTCTGAGGAAACAATCAGAATGGAGTCAAATACAAGCTCCCATCTAGAAGTTATAACGCCCACCTCGTATTACCATGTATTAGCCATTCTCGTTAGTGTAGCTTCTCTTTTACTATGTCAGTCAATGGCAGGTGAATCAGCTCAACTGCACCAGCCCGAAAGAATGTCGTCAAAGAATGTCATCACTGTGATAGTACAAGCAAGTCCACAAAAGTTGTTAGCTGTTGAAAACGATTTTGTATTCAACAAAATCCAGAAAAGTAAATCTCAATGCAGTAGCATCGCTTGAACAATACAGCTGACATTGTCTTAAGCTTCATCCATCTCATCAGATGGAACTCTCTTGTAGAAAAGAACATAAGCAGCAGATGTCTTTATGTTGTCTTCACTGATACAGGAAACACTGCAGTCATCAAAGTCATACCACTGTTTTTTTCCTTCATGCTGTAGAGATACAATGCAGTTAACAAGAAACACATGTCATCAAACAGTTAAAAACACGAGGCCTTATATCACAGATACAGGTCAAAAGAACAGACTCATTATCTATGGAGACCATTTTATCTAGGACAAATGTTGCAAACGCTCACAGATTTTATGCTACCAGCAATTTTCCTATCACAACAGATAATATGACAATTGGATTCTTGAATACCAGTACCAATCTTATTTTCGCTTGTTTTAATTTTCATTTTTAGCAAAAGAAAAGTCAGATACGAATTTACTTGTAGGCTTCTTGATCTATTAAGGAAACTTGCTTTGATCAAAATTTAGGGTGTGCTTGGTAAAAGATTCCGGGAATCTGATTGTGTAACCCATAACCATAACCAAACAAAATCAACATAACGGATTCTAGACAAAATCGTATTAAGTCAATATTCATATGTATTTTTAGCTATTGTATGATTGAATATGAGTTCAATTTAGAACAATTAAAACTTGATTTTGGGATGAAATGTATTTTTTTAACTTGATCTTTTTTTAACAGTAATAAGAAATAAAATAACTTATTATGAAATCACTACTATATACTTTGTATTAAAATAAGCATACTCGAAATCTAGATTTCCCACTAACTAACTAACAAGATTTTTCTAGCTGTGGTACAGTATAAAAAAAAGAAAGATTGTGAACTTCCTGGGATCTTATCTAGCTAGTCTTTGATATCCAAATTTTTTTTTACCAAACACACCCTTAATCTGGCATTAGATTATAGTAGATTAAAATAAGACCCATGACTTAAATATAAGTGCAACTTACGAGCACATATGCTGTATAGTGACCACCTCCCATGCCTCCGTAGTGATTGCTTATAGCAAACAGCTCATAGCAATAAGCTGTTTGTTTTTTATCACGAGCAATATAGGCTGTTAACTCTAGATCATGTAGAGGGAAATCCACAAAAGTCTCCAGCTTGTTTTCCATGAACCGACTATATGAAAATCTTTTGAGGTGAATGACAAGAACCTCTGGAAGTCTCCAAAGATCCAATTTTTTGCTTGCTTGCCAATGCACCTTGCAGGAGGGGCAGAACCTGAAAGAAGAACTTTTTAAATCCCAGGAAAGAAAAATACAATTTCTTTGTTGGAAGCAAACGATTACTATGAGATCTGAATGAATGAAATAAATGGTCACATCTGCACAAGGATGCTGCAAGTGAAAATTTTGTAAAAATACCTTGTACTTGTTTACTTTGCTATAGAAAAAAGGACCAGTATGAGCACCAACATCCAGATCAACATGGAATGGAACCATAACATCCAGGTCAACTGTAACTAAATTACAGAAATTAACTAATAATTATAATCTGCTGAGTATTACCAAATATTATAATAAATGTCAAAGGATAACTTCAAATAAAACTAGAAAGCTTCAGGATTACAAATTTCCATGTTTTAACTAGAAATAAGAAGAACCAATTGTCATGGATGAAATGTTGTCTGCTTCAATCTTAGAAAGATTTAATACTTTATAACACGTTCAGAGGCATTATGGTCTCTTTTTAAAAAATAATAGCATTGGCCGATTGTACTGACCACATGTCCTCTGGTCCCAGTGGCTCCTCCTTTAGAAAAGCATCAAGGCATGCGTACAGTGATACAGAACTTTGAGGCCGCTTTATGAAAAAAAAATCAGACTTATGGATCTCCGGCAATGATTTCAAGAGGGTTGTCTCATAATTTTCTCTAGTTTTCTGCGACCAACACGCAAGAACATGCAACTGCTTCTGTTGCTCAGAAATGGAAATTTCCTCATTCATCTGTATTTCAATATCCATTTTCAAGCCCTTTTCATCAGTTGCATAAAATTTTATTTCATTCAGAATTTTCTCACTGTTATCTGTTGTATCCTTTGTGCTTGCACATTCTAATACATGAGAGACAATGTTCATACTATCAATCTCATTAGTGGAACCATTTCCAACATCAACATGGTCATCTACAGAAGCATCACATGACCTTAGAAATGGTTTCAACAGCGTCAAGAACAAGCTTGAGATCATAGACCCATTACAAATGCCAGACAGCCTTGTTACAAGGGGAACAAATGCCTTCGAGCTAGAATACGTTGTAAATTTACCATGGATATGTTGCCTGGCAATAGCATAGATAAACTTCAGAAAAAAGAAAGACAACTAGAAATCTGTAAAGTTCAGTAGCTTAAAAAAAACTGGAAAATTTAAAAACAATTAGAAATAAATATAGCATAAATGAGCAGTAAATAGGATAGACTAAGCTAGAAATCTAGAACAGACCAAATTACAGGAAAAAGAAGACAAAGCTCTGTAGAACTACCAGATTCCTAATTCACAAAAACTACAAAAGCAGAAGATGAAGCATATTTTTATCATAAGTCTTCTATCCATATGATGCTGTATTGCATGCATGGTCATGGTTTCATTTCTATGTTTTCAACCAACTTGAGTTTTTTGTCGAGAAATGACCAGAGGCACAAAAGAAACTGCCTGAGTTGCATTATTTTGTTATTTGGCATATTTTCTCTAGACAGTTCTTCTGGATGTTCTTGATATGCTCTCAAGATGAATACAGTGAAAGGTACTCGGCAAGATATGTTTTCCATATATTCAAATTTCAAAAAGTTAGAAATTGCCAACAGTGGTTGATACAGACAATAAAATGTATTTGGTTATGTTAACCCCTGAATTAATAAAACCAGTTGGAATCATAAACATGATGTGGTGTGAAAACCACAAAGATAGTGCACAGGGTTAGAAAGTTCAAACACATGGTAGACATATGTGTAAGTGTAGGAGTCCACAAGGAATGTCGAAGAATGTGTTGCAGTGTTGGAGGGGGGACTCAAACCTGGGTCCAGTACCATGTTAACCCTTACACTAACTAATTGGTGTTAATATCATAATGGACCATATTGAACAGGTCTCGTCACACAGCCATGGTTGTTAATGTGGCACCAACGCACTTTCTTGGGTCAAAGCGTCTTGCTCCTGTGGCTTCTTTTAATTAAGATGCATACCATTGGCGCATTTTAAGATATAATACTTTTGTAGTTAATCTCATGATATTTTATTTAAATCTTCGTTTTTTAAATTTCAATGATATTTAGTGTTTAACATAGTTTAAATTGGATAAATTAATGTATATGTACTATGTGATTAATAGGAAAAAATCCCCCATTTTTTGGGTCGCCTAAGGCACCTTGGTACCCCAACTTGTCGCTTTTGGCACCATGTTATTTTCTCACTAACATAAGTGACAACATTTCACTTCAGTTGCATGCTGATGAAGTATATAAACCTTCTAGTGCACGTGGGTGACAATTATAGAGACTAAGGTACTATGCCATAAATGCATGTAAGATTGGTTATGGGAAATATTTGATCAAGAGCTCTGTATTTGACTTTCTCCATGACATTTCCAATCATCAGGATCCCTCCAAGCACAGAACACTAGTTTGATGTAATGATCGTGACTACTTTACCATAAACTACTTGATTCAGAGCATGTCCTCAATCATTTTCCCGCAGTTAAGAAGAACTCAATATCAAATTTGTAAGAACTTGCCTTAAGTATTGCTATGCTTAACAAAAACATAGAAATCCAGTGAAATGCTGGTTTTTAAGTGTTTGAAATTCCACTGATTCTCATTTGAAATCTTAGTGAAATGCTGGCCTTTAAGTGTTTAAAATTACACTGATTCTTATTCGAAATCTTACTGATAAAGTTTTACTTGAGAGTCGGCATCTTTTTTAGAATGGACTGCCACCTATGACACTATTGATAAAGCATTAAAATGTCCACAAACAATGGCATAATGAACACAACTCTGAGGATCCAGGCCAAAAGAAAGCACAAAAAAGGTGCAGAGAAAAGGGTAACAAGTGCAACTAGAAAAGGATAAAGACAACACTGGTCCCGTAGTGGCTCCAATATCTGCCACTAGTGATCATATTCTTCTTACATGCGGCCTAGTTGTAATATAACTTGACATTCTAATAGCCCAAACAGGTGGGAATGCTGTGGCTCTTATGTTGGAGTCAGGTCTTCTCTTTTCAGGGGATGACTGTCTTCTTCAATAAAATCCACAAGATGGTGCAACAGGCATGTCAGACATTGCTAAAACTTGCAATATTATCCTGCTCAATTGTGTGTGAATATTTGTTTTCCATTTTAATGCAACCCATGTTTCCCGATCTTGCCACAGAACTTGTAACCAGTTCTTTTTCTTGTTATCAGTTTTTAACACATAAAAGCAAGCAAAAATGCTATGGTAGCATATGTGTGAGCATGAAACCTTAAATTTAAGATTTTTCTACACAAGAAGAATCATTTCTAAAGGATTTCCTTGCAGTAGTCTCCAAGGAAATAGTCAACAAGCTTTGGTGTATGTGCCAGGCAGTGGATAGCACTATTCATGAAACACGTGTTCCAAGATTCTCTAATCCTGTCAGTCCCAAGTATCCGAATCTGTGGGATTCTCGAGAAGCTGTACAAGAATAATCATTTCCATTACATGGAATTTCTGTTTCGTGTGTGCATGAAGTAGTCATGATGTATTTTATTCAACTAGTTCCTGCCAAACTCATACTATTTATACAATAGGAGTAAGCACATAGAATATCTTAGCATTTTCACACCTCAGCATGAGTTATGACAATAATTAAGAATTTAACTTACTCATCAGTATTCTGATGCATGAAAACAACCAGAGGGAAACTCTCAAGCTCTTTAGGTAGCCGGTATGCTGCAAGTCGATCACCATCTCTGATCAAAGATATAGAATCAGAGGAATCCTCTAAGTAACGAATGATCTGATTAGAGTAAACCTGAAAAGAGGTGCAGACACTGAAATTAAACAAAAAACTCAAACTGCAGGACGAATGCATAGAAATTTAACAAAACCAAGCAAAGAAGAACATTAGCATGCTTCACATGACAAAGAAAAAGAGAAACCCATTAAAAGCGCCATAAGAATATACCTCAGCGACCAATAGGCTCTCATCATCCCTTAGTGAACATGCATTGCTTAAGGATTGAATCAAGTCCTTGCATTTTCCATACTTGGGCACAGTGATGGTATATGTGGATGGCTTGGCAATACCATCACTGCTGAAGACTGTCAATGTCATTGTCCGCATTGATGTCGAAGGCAAAGGCAGAGATAAGTACATAAATGGATCGAATGTAACGGAAACTTTGCTGCAAGTTGGGCATACTAGTCTCGACCTATACTGGCCCTGTAACATATACAAAAATCAAACGCTGACGATAATGGTCTGAAGGGAAAAAAACAGTAATACCGGCATTTTCCTTGGTAACAATTATGGCTAAACTGGGACGCATTTTGTAACAAGCAGCCAAATATCTCTCTATCAAGTATTAACCACAACACTACTTTACACTCTGCAGTTTTATGTTTTCCCAATTTTATCAGATGTCTCTTAAGAGACCATAAACATCTACATTTTTTATCACTAAATGTGCATAAGAGGGGTCATACTAAAGATAAAATGCCACACAAAATTTCCAGTCACTCAAGTTAAAAATTGGAGAGAGAAAAAGGAATGGAGGTAAGATCTACTAGAGTCGTCAAAAAATAATCTGAACAGAGTAGACAGAAAGGTACAGCTTGTTTGATGTAGAGTACTCACTTGACACATATCAACTATGATGGAATCATTCCGTGCCAGATGGTTTCCCCAATACTCGTCAGCAACTTCTTCATTTGTGCGATCAAGGGCATCCTTAACTTCAACATAAGGCTTACATTTAACCCGGTTCAAATCTTCATGAAGACCATCTAATAAGAAAGCAAGAAGTTCCTAAAAAATGTCACAGATACAAATTAGTAAATGAGCTATCACACAAAATCCTTTTTCCAGATTTCAACAACGTTATGAACAAATAGAAACCACTGACCTGAGAATCATGTTGGTTATACCCGCTAAACTGGGGAGCAAAATGAGAAAGTTTTGCCTTGAACAACTTCGGGACAATAGGTGTTCTTTCAGGAGCCCATAGCTTCCTCAAAAGTTCTCCAAATGCCAAAGCAAGCTCGCCCTGACAAAAATGGAAGTAATTTGTCAAGAACATACATTCCAAGTTCCCAACCAATACTAAATAATTTTCACCAACTTGAATTGAACAGAACTATGCCAAGATATTTCCATGCATAGTAACAGAATGAAGAAAATTAAATAGGAAACTTACACTCATTCCTAAAGGATTGTCATAGTTTATTTCCTTGCGGTAGTCTCCAAGGAAATAGTCAACAAGCTTTGGTGTATGTGCCAGGCACTGGATAGCACTATTCATGAAACACGTGTTTCCAAGATTCTCTAATCCTGTCAGTCCCAAGTGTCTGAATCTGTGGGAACTTCCATTTAAGTCAGCTCTATTATCCAGTAGACAATCAGATTCAGCAAGTTTCTTGCTGCCATTACATAGGAGAAAACCACCAGATGATAAAATTCTCTTTGGTAGCTGCATTCCTGCATCATCCTTTTTCCCTTCAGCTCGGCATGTTAAAGATTCTGACAAGGCATAAATATGCAACACCAAAGTAATCTGCAAAAATAGCATGGGATAAAATTGTGAAAAAATAACACTTATGAAGTTTATGGATAAATTTGCACATATTGCAGCAACAGCAATATGAAAACACAAGAATGACAATAAGAAGATTTACCTTATGAAAATGAAAAATATAAAAACTATAGCATCTAAAGGGACTAATTGCAACACAAATCAAGCTGCAAGTACATAGTAAGATTAGTTACAAAATATTACTGTGATTCACTAATGGAATATTGAGGTAACAGGTGAGAATATTTGACAGACAACTGATAAAAATTTGACAAACCATCTGAATTTCCAATTTCCAGAAGTGGTAAAATCTCGCAATGAAGAGGGAGCCTCTCATCCGACTGCTATTCAACACTGGTTATATATCTGTGGAAGTTCCACAGCTTCCTTATGCACCATTTTTCCAGTTGGTTATGTCCTACTCTACTCCTAGTGTCACATCTTGAGCCCAAGCCCTAGTGACCTAAGTTCAGTCCGTGACAAGTCTATGACACTTCTGTTCTAAAGCAACTTGAGTATGCCCATTAACACAAGTCAAAATACTAAAACCATAAGTTACTTTAATAGCAGCTCACTTCCTCATATAATCATGTTAGATCATCAAATTATCTCAAGCATGTCTTGGGGCATCACACTTAGCCACCTCTGAAAAGGCCAAAAGTTTAATCTCTTGCAGAGCAATCACTAAACCATCTTCATTAACCACAATATCCTCCAATAACCTAGCCTTGCCTTGTCATTGAGGCCTCGAATGTTCACAACAACTTCATTAATGAATCATCCCATGATTGTCAACATTACCTTCACCATCTAATTGCTTGCACACGTGCCTAAGTAAATAGAGTTCCCTTCCAAGTTAAGGGCCAAGGTAGCGGGTCTAACAACCACTTCAATGAAGTTTGAAGCACCTTACCTCTCATCCAACGACAACCCACTGTTCTGCCTTCCCTCCTGCGCCCATAGACAAGGCACAATACCCATAGAAGACATTTCTCTATAGTTGGGAGGGTTTTTATTGACTTTCCCATTGTCGTACCATGCCTCAATGTATTGATCTGTCATATATTTATCTTCAAAAAGTACTTTCTAAATGTTAGGTTTTTTTTTTTATTTTTTTGACATTTGTTGCACAAATGTATATTTCCCTTGAGCCGTCTGGATTTGGAGATCTTGCTTTTCATTGTACCTTGATGATGTATCATTTGACTTGTATTGGCTATATATAATGAAATATTTTTGTGTTCTTCTAATTATTCATTGATTGTTATTCGAAAACATGGGTCATGAGGCTCCCACCAACATAGGGTACTGAGAAGGGTCTATTTGTACGCAGCTTCACAACTTTAACCTACACGTGGGATGCTATTTTTGTGAGTCAAATCTCTGACCTCTAGATCACCCTCATTCATTGAATTGTTTGTATTGTATGAAAAGAAATGTAAGGTGTACCATTGCTTATGCCCCCTGGCCATCCATCCAGCCCTAAGAAGTGCCCATCATCTCTAGACATCTAATTGATGTAATAAGAATGCAGAGGACTCTATGCCTCACTGAAAGACAATGAGACCTGGCTAGACAGATTGTCGTCATAGAGTGATAAAACAACTTTAGGGAACTTGTGACTTCTAGCATGAATGATAGGGTACTCAATTTATAAACGAATAAAAACATCAAACATTTTTTGTGATCCCAATTCAGCGGTGAATTAGAATTTGGAAGACAATAGATCAAGTACCTCCTGATCGGCCTGTCGTTGACCATCTCTGTGCAATTTATTTATCTCGTTCATAAAAATAAGAGTAGTTTGTCCAGAGAAGTCCCAGATGTGAACCTAAGCAAAATAAAATAAAATGTTTAAGGTGAACAGGAAGTCACGAAACATGGTTTAAAAACAATCAAAGATGGGAAAAAATACTGGCTCAGAATCAAGGCAGAATATCTTGGAAGCCCTTTTGAAATATTCAATTGTATTGTCCTGGAAAGAAAAAAAAGGAATTTATAAGATATGCAGACTGCACAAGACTTCATTCTCATAGTAATCCACATGTGGATATGGTAATTGTACAAAGGGATACTGGATATAAAATAAAGAGTGAGTATAGATAAGCACATACTGTCAGCCTTTTTGCCAAAAATCAAAGGCAAGTCGTAGTATCATTTGTCATGCTAAGATATTGGGAAGGAAATCACAAACACAAACTAAGATGTACAACAAGAAGGAGAAAAAAAAAGAGATTCTACAACTGACCCTTTTGCTGATCTTCACAGTCATTGTTTTTGATTCACGCACAACCGAAATCCTAAGTGTGAGGGCATAAACATCAGCTGTGCTATTTTCAACATAAGAAGAGTTACTAGTATCTTGTGATGAATTTGTATCCCTGCGCCTGTTGGAGGAGAGGAGATGGTAAAAGTAAGACAAACACACCATAGTAACACACCACCGATGTATTCCACCGACATATTCTTCCCGACCAAGGGAATTTAAAAGTGCAGGAGAAAAGTGAACTAGTAAAAGTGAGACTATTGTTAGCTTTTGGCGAAGTTTCCGAGCGAAGAGTCCAACGAAACAGTTTAAATTGCTATATTACAATGTATGTAGATATTCGTCTGTCCATAGAGTAGATTGATTGTAATGAGATCGATACAGCAGTAACGGGAAATGCAGATGAGAAAAGTAGTAATTGTAACAAAGAAGTTAAGTGTCAAAATGTTAAAAATGAGAGCAAGAGGAAAATGTGATTGGTGAGAAGATCAGTGCACCATCTAAGAGCGCGGGACCACAAGTCCGTCCTGATGAGAGCATAACTCCGACCCTCTGAACCATTCTGTTGGACGACCGAGGAAAGAGGAGGAGGAGACGAATCGTCATGACGGCGTAGGTCGAAAACCAGATCGGAATTGAAGAAGCTGTTGATGATCTTCATAGGGCCCACGTAGGAAGCCGGGGAGGCAGTGTACGGAACCCCACTGGATTCCCCGGGTTGATCCTGCGACTCTCTCAGCCACCTGATCAGGTCACAACACGGAGCTGAGCAATTGATCGATCGAAAATGGGGAAGGGATGGATGCATATACCTACCTGTAGGGGACAAGGAAGACGCGATCGTCTTCTTCTTCTTCTTGTGGTAGCGGTGGTTGTTGGAGTTGTGATTCGGTGTGGGAGGAGGTGGAAGACTGGTCGATGGGGGTGGAGGCGGAGGCGTCTGTACCGGAGGGGGCGTAATCCGGTGGATTCTCCACGGCGTCCACCATTTTGTGCGGCTGAGATCTAGAACACCCAACACACGCTGTCTCAGAGAGAGAGAAAGAGAGAGAGAGAGAGAGAGAGAGAAGAAAATAGTGTGTGGGCTGTGACCTGTGAGCAGAGAAGAAACGAAAGTAAGCAGCAACAAGAAGAGACGGGAATAGGAAAAACACATGTGTCAAAGTAACCGGAGAGCACGAAGGCTCTGGAACTATCATATATACTGATATACAGCAGTTCAACGAGACTATACCCCCTAATATGACTATACATACTATTTGATTTTTCACGAATGGGTGGTGTGATTTTTTATTTTTATCTTTTTCTACGTAGATTACAATCAAAGAATAACAATCTAATCGGTTCTTCATGTATAATTTATTAGTTGTGTAATAATGTAGTTGACCTATATGACCCATAGAGTAGTTGGCATTATAGTGCTTTTCCACTCTTGAAGTCTGGAGTTTGAGACGTCGACGATTTCCCACTTAGACTGTCGTCTAGACTTTCCTGATTGGGATAGGTTGTAGGGTCTCATTCTAACCCAAAGTTTATTGGTATACTAAGTCTGATAGGTTCTTCATTAGCAAAAGAAAAAGAAAAAGAGAGAGAACAGAAAAAGAAGGAGAGTAGTGATGTAATAAGTCCAACCCTATTTATGTTAATTAGATCCAAATTTTAACCATCTATTTTAAAAAACACACTTAAGTAACAATCTTTTATAATAAGTAGGAAAAAATTAATGAAAAAACAACTATCAATTCCACTAATCATGTAACCAATCATACTCCCACTAATCCTATTAAAAGTGGTAATAAATAGCTATCAACTGTGATTTTTGAAATGATAACGGTAAATCTTAAAAAAAAAATCCTAAAACACAATAGAAAATCCTAATGTTCCTCTATTCCTAAAACTTTAAGTCCTCGACGGAGGAGTTCACGCAAACAAAGGAGTCCACAATAACATTGTTGTTTCGGCAAGACTACTCTATGCACTCATATATCGCTCCAATGTCGCTCTCCCCTAATCCTCATGCTTCTTCTCCGATGCATGACTATTTCCTCCTGTTACACAATAGTAGCAAGATCATTCCATTGTTCCGACACCGTTGTTCCTTTGAGATGTCGTTGCTACAACCTACGATGATGGCCTCCTACGGTTCTTCTAGATCTAACATCAGTGACAGTCCTAATCTTGTAGTTTAAAATATCGTCAGGATTCACTTCTTGTAAATGGGTTTGCCAAATCTTTTGGTTTGAAGTAACAAATGTAACTTTTTTGTTTCAATATCTATTTTTAGTATTTACTAAATATATTCAATAAGTGAGTTTTGTTTAAATGATTATTTTTACTTTTACAAAGTGAGTTCAAGATTTGGACTTATGTTTCAATCAATTGAATCTAAAATAAGGAAATACGCATTATATTGACTTCGGAATTCGGATAATTTGGAAAATGAGCAATGGAAAAACAAGCGTATTTTCCAAACCTTGAATCTCTTGAAAACACATAATACCAATTTTTAAGATAGCTTAAGAAGTTGGACTCAACCCACATGCCGAAGGCAATTTGGCTTTTTCATAATAGCAAAAATCCTACTCTTTTCCTTTCAAATTTTAATTTTTATCTTTAGACATTGACTGTCTATTCTTTTAGTAAATACATATTTTATTTACTAAGTTGGAAACTTCTGTCTATGTTTTGATGTAATGATTCCAAATTTAGTAAATATCAAAAAATATACTTTTGCTGTATAAAGTGATTTTTTATTGTTATTGATTATTGAAATGTTGTATTTTTTTCATATTCAGTAAATACTGAAAAGAAAAGGAGGAAAGGATAAATGTCTACTTAAGCAGACAATATGACCGTCAAAATAGATATGGCAATAGAGTTGTTAAAGAAAGTAACAATTCTGGTTTAGATTAGTTTGTACTCATGTATCAAAATGATTTTATGTAACTATATTTTTATTTGTAATGTTACAATGACATATCGTTTTATGTGAAGTCAAACTCTCGCTTGTATGTATGAATTTCACGTGCTTTCAACATGAATATTTCGTAAATCATTACTATCTAGATCCCATTGAGGATAATCGATAATAAAGATGATTATTCAATCTTCACGAGACAATGGACTATTATTCCTTTAAAAAAGTTCTTCACTCACTTCACGTAGAAATAAGAAAGGATGTATATCGTTATTTCTAGTAAAAAGTACATAGGAATTTATTCTCCAGATTTAGCAAAACAAATACAATCTATACTAAGTCACTAATGTGTCATAATATCATAAAATATCTGGTATATACTGAAACAATTAAATGTATTCTACTATTATGTTACATCAAAGATTTGTATAAGTTCAAAATTAATGAAAATAAGTATAAAATAATACCGTATTACATTGTTCTGTTGAAACAAATGTAGACCACATTCAATCACTCATAATTTCAAATTAATATAATCTAAAGTATGAATGAATTTAATATCAACTAGTTATTAACAAATATATTTTAACATTTGAGCTTCAACAACGATATGTTGGAGTACAATCCAAAAATATTCTTCAAATTCGAGAATAATCTTCTTCTTTTTTGTTGTTGCAATTAATATTGTAAAAAGAGAGAGAGAGGATGATAGTTATATAACTAATGATTATTTTGGGTTTCTTCCCTTTTTTATTTTTTTAAAATTGAAGAGAGAAATTCGTTAATCACTTACATGTCCATAAATATCCCAAGATTTTCTCTTCTAAATAATGGCAAAAAAAAATCAATATTTGAATTTAAAATGGCCACCAAGGAGAAAGGAACATGCTAACTATTAAATATTACACTAATTATGCATGGTCGTAAGATACAAAATAAAAGGTCAAGATTTAGGACCTTAATTAACCTTAAATAGGGTCGGCCCTATCTAAAAATTTGCTGGTAAAAATAAACAAAAAAAATAAGTACATTTACTTTTGTTGTAATAAAAAGGATAATTCTAAGGTACTTGCCTATGTTCTCTCTTGCATTTCAATAGTTACGATTTACAACCACTGTGATTCGTAAATCTCTTAATGGAGTAGAATAGTGTCTCTCTCCTCCAGCAACATACCATCGAGGATAATGCAATGTTTGTTGTTGTTGCAACCAATGACAATGTTGTTTTTTGATTTTTTTTTTTTTTTTAGAATAACAGATTTCATTCATAATAAAGCTTGGTTATGTGACAACCACCAAGCATAAGTAATACAAAATGTCCTCCTTGATATAATGGAGGCAAGTTCAAGTAGTCAATAAGTCCTACTGGAGTCGATTCATTGAGCATATCTACTCAAATAATGTTGACATCAGAAAATTTGAGCCTAATATAGGCCCAATTGAGCAAACAGATCACCATTAACATTAAGAAATTCTGAATGCAATACAAGGTCAGACCAAACAAACTAAGCAAGTCGGTCATCATGGCTCGTCGAGCAATATGTCCATGAATAACTAAAACCCACCAAACTAGATTCAATACTGCATGACATCCTTCACGTAAGCAAGCTCAGTCCATTGATCCAGCTATACAGGAGAGGATGCATCAAAATCCCATCACTTGCATTCAGAAAGAAATTATTTCAAAAGGCAAAGAATGCTGTCGTGAGAATACTACACTCCATTGACACGACAAGCTACAAACAAAATAGTAAGCACAACTCTAATTCCCTCGCACATAATAGAATTATTTTGAAATATGGGAAGATATTGTCGAGATAATCAACAATTAATTAGATTCTTTGAATTTAAATTCAAAGATATCCCAATTTGAACAAGAGTCTGTCTCCTTTGTTGGAAGATATACCATACAGACTGATTAGTTCATAATGTTTATATATTTTATTCTCATATTTATCTGTTTTGTACATAAATAATGTTATTCGAAGTGTTTTATGCAAATTGTGCAGGAACCTAGGAAAAATAGGGGAAAAAAAATAATTGTGCCAAAAAGAAAGATATTTGTATGGAAAATTCCAAAGATACGTCAAGAGGTCAAATCCACGTTTTCCGTATGCTAAAAATATAAGAAAGAAGAATGTTCAAAGGAAAACTAAGTCAGCAATCGCTCCGGATGACCCAAGCGCCTCCTAGACGCCCAATCAGGAGTAGTGACCCGATCTTTTGTGCATGCTTGCCTTTTGTTGGAAAATATCTTGTATTCAAATGTAAAAATCTTATTGTTGTATCCAGATTTGTCTCTAACGCATGAAAGTCCTTGTAAATCTATAAAAAGACCCCTTGTGTAAAGGAAAGGGGGAATCTAATCTTCTAGGTTTTAGATAGTTATTGTTTTCGTTTGTTGTAAAGGGGAGATTGTGAAAGACCTTGAAGATCATTTGTAATTCTAGGTTCTATTTCAATAAAATTATTTGTTTTTACATTTTGTCTTCTACTTCTCCTTCCTCCTCTTTTATTTTTATGTTTTATGTAATCATGTGTGGCTAAGTTTTTAGATCAAGGATTGAGATAAAGTTCATGTAATATTAGATGTCATGATTAAATTACTCTATGTTTTCTCTTTATGCTTATTGCTATGATCATGTGAACTGGATGTATATTGCATAATAACTTCATAACATCGATAAACTTTGATCGATTAATATTGGGATTCTCTTTTTAGTCTATGCTTAGGAAAGATTAGAATGAGGACTATGTGTATAATCGCAATTTCTTCATAGGTCATTAGATTTAATTTGGTTTGTGTGTTTTTATTCTTTGACTTGATAGTCTATGGTGCATTGCATATAGATTATGCTTGTTAAGATAAGAATTATTGAATTAAATTATTTAGATCAATCGGAAAACATAGAATGGATTTAATCATGCATTTATATTTACATGAATGGATTCGAAAATCCTAGCTCTTCATTTATTCTAAATTTCTCTTAAGTGTTTAATCCTTAATCAACATCGCTTAATTTTCATCTCAATAATTGATAATAAATATTTGATTCTAAAGCACTTTTCTTTGTAAGATTCGACTTGTATTTGCCATGTACTGCATAGTACGCTGTGCAGTTGCGGTTATTAAAACAAACACATCACAGACCATATACCGCGTACGACAAATGATACTGGACATACCACTAAAACACAAAATATCGATCCCAAGACAGGGATCAACACCCCACACATAGCTACCTTGTTTAATACTTTAGACACCCCAGTTTCTGGCCAATGTCGGCAAGTGAATTCGGTAGAAAATGCAACTGGACGGTTGACCCGGTCCTACCCCAATTCCCCAACCAAGCCCATAAACCTAAACCAACCCAAAAACTCAAATTACCTTTAACTCCACTCATCCAACTAAGCCCAACACCTTAAAACTCAGCCCGTGTGCTCTGGCCCTACGACATGGGTGGCCCGATAGCGTGGCCCAAGCGTGCGTCAAGGCCAGGTCAGTCTGGCAGGTGCTGCCAGACTTGTCGCTTTAGTGGTACAACCTCGTACCTTGTACAAGCGATGTTACGCACGGAACGTCGACATGTCCCCAGACGTGCTTGACACCTCCAGAGCCTTCCCACGCGCTGTCTCAACCACCACCTTGTGTTGCTCTCGCCGTCACGCAAAGCCTACGATGGTCCAGCGAGCCACTCCCTACAGCCATGCCTTGTTAGTCCTGCCAACGTCGTCTCGCATCACCTACCACGCCAGGCGATCATCCAAAACCCCAAAGCCCCTTCAGACCGGACAACCAAGCATTCATGAGAGGAGAGCGTCTAGGAACCTAGAGAGAGCTTCGCTGGAGAGAACGAATTCAACACCCAAACTCCGACCAACCCCCTCTTTCCACCTTCGATGAACACCCCAGGCTTCCCTCAAGCTCCCTCGATCACTTCCAGACCGTTTCTAGCTTCGCAACAGCCGTCCAACCTCTCCCGCCGGAGCTTGCCACCGCCAACACTAACGACACGCCTCAGCCATCCACAGGTATAATACTCCACCCGAATTACCGAAGGAGCCTCGCATATAGTTATTTTCTCATTCCAGTGTGGCTATTTTCCCATGTCGCCCCTTTTTTCCTTGCATCCCGCATTTTCCACCACCGACGGTCGGCCCACGTCGACACGAGGCTGTGGTCACTGAACGCCTGGCTCAACTTGTCCCAGTGGCAGTTCCCCTCCTCCTGCTTCATTGATCCATTAAGTCAATCCCCAGATTAGAACCTCCTGTGGAGGCTCGCCTGAGGGAGGTCGACGCTGATGCCGGTGATGGTTGGGTTGGGAGAAGAATCCCTTGCATCTCCACGATTCTTTTGCATCCTCCTTGCACTGTGGCAGTCCCCTCGAGCTCCCGGGCGACCCTCGTCATCTGACGATGCCTTACTCTCCAAGGAGGAGGCGATGAAGGAGGAACGTCTGGCCCCTGTTCCACCTGTGCGCCACCCATGCGCGTATTGGACAGGACCTGGATGGGTCAGACCCGACCAAGCCAAGGCCACACCTTCCCTATTTTAGGTCATCCCTGCATGTTTTGTTTCTTTTAGCATGGTTTTACTCTCCGACACACCTTAGTCTCTTGTTTTTACTTAAGCGTTCTTTTATGAAGTGGTTTCCCAGTTCTTAGCTTATGTATGAACCCTAGTGTGATAAATCTCCCTTACATCTTGTTAGCCATTGCATCGTAGTCTCTGTGTACCTGGGATAAGGCCATGATGGCAAATAGCTATCACATTTCCGGGATGCACGTTCTGAGTGCGCGTACGTATAGCGCGTCACTCATGTGTGTGTCATCTAGGGATAATATCTGGCACGGCTTAGCCATTAGCCCAGCCACCCTCATACATCCTGTATTGTATTGTGCTTTTCGTTTAATTACCCTTGGTTTTTGACATGTCGTGTTTTTCTAGTCATATAGTTTTATTCTCCTTTGCATCATCCATATTGCCCCATTAATTAGCATTTAAGTGCACACATTTCCATACATGCGAGCAAAATTCTGAGAAAGACCGACTCGTCGGGCATACGGGAGTGCCTAACACCTTCCCCGTATGTAATAGGAGTCCTTACCCTTTCTCCGGTTCGCAATGATCTATGTGTTGTATCTATTTGGCATGCCTCATCTATTATTTCACATTCGATTTCGAGTTTTGGTTTTCCGATACGGTTTTCCTCGTCTTCCCGTTTTGAATAGACTAGGTGGCGACTCTTTGTTTTATCGTTATATCATTTTTCCGGTGTTTTTGAGTCGTCTTCCTGTCCTCAGAATCGTCGGATTTGGCGTGGCTTTACTGGTCTCCATGCAGTCCCGATCGCATAGGAGCGTGGTTCCCCTCCGTCGGCATGGTCACAGGAATTGGTGACTCCATTGGGGATATGCGAGACTCTGGCTTTCGTTTTTGGGTTTTTTCACTTGCATGGTTTCCCTTGTGTGTACTTAATGTATTATGCCTTATGGATGATGTGTGTTTTGCTTTACACCAAGATATCATGTTCACATCACAATGCACATGCCATGTTCCATGCCTTTTGCAATGTTGTTCGTCTTCTTTATCACAACCCTGTTCACGACATGAGCACATGCCATGTCCATGCCTTTTGTTTGATGCTTGTTTTGCCATGATCTGTGTGTTTTCTCTTTATTTTCCTTTTTACTTAGGAAAAACTAGAGACTTGTTTGCATCTCCTTTGGTTAATTTAAAATTTTGTAAGAAAAATTAAAGCATAAGGACAACTAGAGATAATAATGCACTTTTCCCCTTCCTGGTTAATAAATGGGCAAGTAAAAATCACCAAGCATATTCGCATGATTGAATCATATAGGTGCATGCATCCTCTCTCCTCTGAGTCCACTATAGTTTGCGAAGGCCAGTTCCGATTTTCTTGTCCTATTGCTTTGGCGTAGGATTTGATATCGAGTTGTCCCCTCTTGTCTGAGGTTGTGTCTATATTAGTAGTGGGTACAACCCATACTTTGGCAGGGTCGAGGCTCCCAACGCACCACCATTTCATAGCTTTGGTATGGGGACAGAACCCTACTTTCTACCTTGAGTCGGAGACCCGTTCATCCTGAGAGCATCCGGTGTAGATAGCCTCCTAAGAAACACTTAGCTGGTGAGAGTGTGCATGCTAGTTGCATCTATGAGCATGTGCGTCATTCATACCACTTAATAAATGCATTGCTTATCCTCAGGTTTTGATACCTGCTCTTTGTCTTTTTCTATCCACAAGTTCACGCATGAGTCGTTTGACTTGAGCTCGAGCGCTCCCTCTCAATTCCCTTGTTGTGTGTCACCTGTTCTCGGCTTCCCTTCCGAGCTATTTGTCGCCTTCAACGATAGCTTGTCGTAGGATCCGTCCTTCCTTCATCTACTATAACCCTATTCGCACTCACTCACATTCTGCCATGACCCAGTGCGTCAGTGAGGCTCTTTCCACTGTCACCTCTGAGGGGATCGCCACTTCGGCCACCTCATCCCTTTTTCTAACTTCTGCTACTACCTCTTCACCCCATGTCAGTCTCTTCCAGGCCCATGGAGCATCCTCCCTTTTCGTGTCGGGACACTGGCAGATTCAGTCCGGTCTAGAGCCCGTCACTGAGTTCGTTGCAGTGACCGTCACTCAAGCTCAGAAGTTGTCTGTGTCTCTCCCCCTGCTGGGCCCGTCTGCCTTGACCACCCAACCGGCTACGGTAGCCTCCTTGGTAGGTGTCGTTCCTTCTAGACAGTTTGCTCCCCCTTTGCCTTCTGTTACGTCAGCTTCGCTAATAATCATGTACCTCGGTACCGCTACGACGAGAACCCAGCTGTGCAAGCCCAGTACTTCTTAGCCCTCGCCCAGAAGCTGCAGGTCATGGCACTCTCCTTACACTCCTCATTGCTTCCAGCTTCTCCTCCCCTAAGGTCTCGCTGCACTCGGCTTTGATGCTCCACTCTGCACCCACTGCACCTCCCCAGTCGTCGCCCTAGCTCCTCGTTAATCAGGCAATGGGGGTGTCGACCCTGCATCCTTCACCTTCATCTCACTCTTCACAGCATGCATCTCCTGCACCCGGTGGCCAGCCCCTCGGCTTGGCAAGGGGGCAACACTCTACTGTCCTGCTGCCTGGACTCGCACAAGGGCAACAATTGCCGCTCGCAAACCCTGCACCACTCATAGCACAGCATATTGCCTACCCTCCGTCCCTGCATAAGACATAGGTACCCCCATGCATCTCACACCACACTACGCACCTGCATGGGTATGCCGGCCATCATGCCATGACACCAGGTAGTATGATGGTGGATCCGGAGGAGCACCTTGGTGCGACCCACACGGCATACGCGGTGCCTGTCCTAGTTGTGCTAGTCTTGACAGCAGCGACCCTAGATGCCCTTCTCTCTAGAATGAATGATTTGGAAAAAGCATTTCGACAAGTGTAGGGTGGAGACCGCCCATCTTTTTAGTTCCGAGACCTCTGGTATTTCCCAGAGGCAACTCTCCCACCAAATTTCCAAGTCCAAGACTTCGAAAAATACAATGGAAAAGGCTGCCAAATCTCTCATCTGAGGGCATACTACGGAGACCTCGCTCAGCTTTAGGCTGATGAAAGGTTGTTGATCAGCTTGTTCCAAAAGAGTCTCTCTGGTCCTGCCTTGAAGTGGTTCACTTCTTTGGACATGGCAACCATTCAGACTTGGAACGACCTAGCCCAGGCATTCTTGGAACAGTATTTCTTCAACCTGGACCTAGTCCCTAACAGGGAGGACTTAGCTGCCACCAAGAAGAAGCCCCACAAGCCATTTAGAGAGTACGTCGGGCACTGGTGTGCCCTTACCTCACATGTCAAAGATGGGCCCTTCGATGAGGAGTCTATCGAGATGATCATCTGTGGGGCACAGCCAGCCACAGGGGCTCTGCTTAGTATTCAGTCTATCACCACTTTCTCATCCTTGATTAGAGCCGACGCCTAAATGGAAAGCTTGCTATAAAGTGGTAGTTTTCCCACACTCATTGCGTTCGCCAAGCAGGCAACCACCTCCAGCCACAACACCGACACCAGCAACAACAACAACAACTCCAGCTCCAACTATCAGAAGAGCAAGGACCCCCCGAAGAGCGCTGTTGTGTACGTTGGGTTCCCCGCTGTGCCTGTGAATGTAGTTGACCCGTTGGCTCAAAATCAGATAGTTTATGCTCCAACACGTAGGACACCCTACACACTTCACATCACAACCACCGTCGAGCCAGTGTATCCCATAGCACCGGCAAGGCAAGGACAGCACCCCCCACAAGGGAGGCCCTGACGATTCGACCAGGAGTTTACCTTGCTGGTCGAGTCGTTGAGCGCCATCCTTCCCAAGGTGCAGTCGCTCCTCAGGTACCTAAACATTCGTCCAACGTCAAATCCATTACCAATGTGGTATAAAGCAAAATTGTACTGCAATCACCATCGGGCCCTAGGGCACTCGACGGACAACTGTTTCACTCTCCGGAATGCCATACAGGACCTCATTGACCGCAAGGTCATTGTTATCAACACCCAGGATGCAGGGTCTGCACCCACCCAAGCACAAGCACCAGCACCAGCACAAGCACAGCCACACCTAGGGGTGGCAACGGGTCAGGTCTAGGTCGAGTCTACCTATACCCAAACCCATCTTATTTCATGGGTTCAGGTCTAGGTCTGGGTTTGGGCCCTAATTTTAGGACCCAGACCAATGAAGATAACGAGTTTGGGTCCGAGTCTTAGGTCTAATGGGTCCTCCAACTTATTTTCATTTTTTTGAAGAAAATAGATTTTTAATTAAACTTAAAATATTGTAAATAAATGTGCTAAACAATTCTCTATCAATACACATATATCATGAATAAAATACAACCATAAATAAATATATAACATGAACAATATCATGAACCATTGATAATTGAACAACACGTAAATAAATATATCTAACTTCAATAAATTAACTTTGTCAATGTCCATATAATAATTCTCTATCAATGTGCATACACCATATAAATTTTAGACTTTAAAGAGAA
>JAMKQA010039847.1:0-27473 GCA_024699735.1 Posidonia australis | reverse complement strand
CCCGTGGTGTTGCCGACTACTGCCTATTCGTGTGGTCTTGTTTGCCTTGGTTTGCGTGCCAAGCCAAGAAGAGAAAGAAGAAGGAAGTTTTTCTACTCCACTTGGGTTGTATTTCCTTTCTCTTATCATTATTATCACTGTTGAAGATTATTTGTGGCTTGTGCTAACCTCAAGTTTGAGAACTTGAGAAGAACAGTTTGTATTCCTTTGACAACAGAGTGTCGGTTGCCTGGACCGAGAGGGTCCCGTGGTTTTTTATCTCCTCACACTGAGGAGATTTTCCACGTAAAAATTTTCTTGTGTCTGCTTGTAATTGTTTGGTTGCAGTTTTGTTTGCTTCGCCTTTGTGTTTGTTAGACCCTCGTTTTTCAACACAAAGACTAGCTATACTGTAATTGTAAGATAAATCTTACGTTGCTGTTCTTTTGTCCTGATCAATTATCATAGTGTTTTTTTGTCATATGCACGGTCCTTTTCGTTCAACTTTTGGGTAACCATTAAGACAACAAATTTCTGCAAGAAGCCGAAGCTGAGTTAAGTGGTGACAAGGGACTACAAGCTGCTTTGTACATATTTTTCCTGTTTGAAAGGATTTCTGCTGAAGTAGACATTGTACTAATCTCAGGAAAACTAGCTTTTAGTGATAAGTTCTGAAGATTTTCCAGACAAAGAGGACTACATCTTGATAATAAGATCTCAATGACTTCTAGGTACTGTTAAAAGAAAAACAGATTACGACCCAAAGAGTGATGCAACAGAACCTAATTGTATATATTAACTTTTTTGATAAAAGGTAATAATTGCATATATTATAACACATATATAGGATTTTGGAGAAGGAATTTTTATTAGAGGGAAGTGGGGGTGTGGGACAGAAAATCTAGGGAAAGGCGGTGAATTGGTGAAGGGCTTTATCGCAGAGAAGTTGGAAATGCAGGTTGCTGGTAATATATGCTATGCTCTAAGCCCTAAATAAGCTCCGACAACCAAGAGAACAAATCACTAACACACTCCCCACTTGCCTCTTACACGTATTTCCTTCCCTGTCCTCTCTCTGTCATTCTAAGGAAAATAATTGGAATCTCTGACTACGTCCTTATATTATTTTGGATTAATTACTTAATAGTACTTTAATATTTGAGCAAAATAATTCCTAAGGTTTAGAAAGTATTATTTTGATAACTAAGATTTATAAAATAATGAAAATCCTTAACATAGTCAAATTTTAAGCTCGCTGGATCATTATATCCTTATAATAGGAAAAGAAATGCACATTGTTGTCTTAACCTTTTGCCTATGATGTCATGTGATAGACAATGTGTTAATAGTAGATTATGTTCATCTAACATTGTAAACCTTGAGATACTAAAATAATGGTTTTTAAATCTTAGGTACTAAAATTAGATTTTGTTCAAACCTTAAGGACACATTAAGTAATTTTTCCTATTATTTTTGTTTGGCAGCCTTTCTTCACCAAAACACCCTGTTCACCTTTTCCCACTCCATCTCTCTTGGGTCCTGTTCTCTGACCGTCATTATTAGCAAATCAAACAAAATACCACCTACTGATCTTATATTTAATTAACACTGATCTGGAGAAATTCAGGAAATAGCATACATCTTCCTAACACTGGCACAGTGCCATGTTACCTTTCCCTCTCTCTTTCAACCTCACAGTTTCACGTGGCAACTACCTGTAGTTCTTCTGTTTCTTTAACGCCTTTATAAGCTCCAATTCCTCTTCTCTTCTCCACCTCTGGTAAGAGTAGGCCAAAAGGTGAGATGGGTTTGTCTGTGTTTGTGCTTTTCTGAGTTTTCTCTTAGTGACCCAGTAGTTTCAGCTTCCACCTTTTGCTTATATATAATATATAAAACATAGTGTGTTTTTGTTTATACCTTTGAGATAGAGAGGGAGACTGGAAAGAGGAGGATGGCATTGGAAGCTGTGGTCTTCCCACAGGACTTGTTCATCCAAAACAGCAGAGAGTGCTATTCTATGGCAGGAGGTCCTTGGTTTCATGATTTCAATGGTGGGTTGGTGGAGGAGGAAGAGAATAATAAAGTTATGGCGCCAGAATGTGCTGTGAGTGTTGGCGGAGATGGTGCTGGTGGAAGCATGGAGATGTACAATGAACAAGAGAAGGGGTCGTTTTTCGATGACCTGCATGCGAGCTGGGATCCTTCTTGCTCTTCACTAGTCCAGAACTTCGACGATTGGGACGCGAATTCCTCCCCAGAGACACGCATTGACGATGGCAGTGTAGTGGCAACGGCAGCCGCGGTGGTGACAGCAGCAACGACAGCAGGCGGGAGGAGGAAGAGGCGGCGGACGAAAACCTGCAAGAACAAAGAAGAGGTTGAGAACCAGAGGATGACCCACATTGCGGTCGAGCGCAACCGGAGGAAGCAAATGAACGAATACCTAGCAGTGCTTCGTTCACTCATGCCGGCATCCTATGTCCAAAGGGTTTGCTAACTACACCAACTAATTCAGTTTTTTTTTTTTTCCTTCTGTGGTCTACATCTTTCCTAGTTTATTAGGGAAACACAATTCATGATCTGGATTCTCATCAAAATCATGTTATGATCACTGATCAGGGTGATCAGGCATCTATTATAGGAGGAGCAATAAACTTTGTGAAGGAGCTGGAGCAGTTGCTCCAATCACTCGAAGCCCAGAAAAGAATCAAGCAAAGATCCCCCGCCGGTGCACCGTTTTCTGACTTCTTCACCTTCCCACAGTACTCAACGTGCGCAAGGACATCGTCGTCCTCAGCCGCTGGCAACAGCAGCAACGAGGCAGTAGCTGAGAACAGGTCGGCGATCGCTGACATCGAGGTGACGATGGTTGAGAGCCATGCCAACCTCAAGATTCTATCCAGGCGACGGCCAAAGCAGCTGTTGAAAATCGTGGTCGGATTGCAGAATCATCACCTGACGGCGCTACACCTCAACGTGACCACCATTGATCAGATGGTGCTCTACTCCTTCAGCCTCAAGGTATGCATGAATGGAATTAGCTACTTGACTATACTTGATTATTTGTGTCATCTTTGTTAATCAGAAACGCTTTTCTTTTCAAGTCATGGAGATTAATGATGAGAATGGTGTTGTTGGTTTGGCAGGTGGAAGATGACTGCCAGCTCACTTCAGTGGATGAGATCGCCACCGCAGTCTACCAAATGCTGGGAAGGATTCAGGAGGAATCCGGCTTTGATCATCAGATGAATACTGGTTGTTAAAAAGGAACAGCGTTAGCTTGATTTTGCTCTTTCGGGCTATATATTGTTTATCTTCTCTCAGAAAAGTCATCGAGGATGATGATGATGGGGAAGAAACAATTAAGTGGATGGTGTGTTTAGTTTCCATTCCACTGCATTGCAATGTTCTTGCTGCTGATGCTGCTCCTCTTTTTTCAGCAAAATTTGATTATATTTGGATTCTGAGTTTGATGTGATGTATCTTTATGCTCGTTAATCTAGGAAACCGTATTACATGTTTCTTTAAAAAAAAAAATGTAAGAAGAAATGACTCTGGCTTTTAATCAATGAGGAACCCAAGGAAACGAGTTGTTAGGCTTAAGTTACTTTAATTTTGGGTGGACTAGAGCCATGACCAAAATATGTAGGCTTGAAAAAGAGACACCATCTAATGGTTGTACAATGTTCCCTTCCCATTTCATAGGCTTGAAAAAGCTGGATTGGACCGTGTGGATCTTTAGCCTTTTTACATCAAGACAGTCTTGAGATCAGTGATTCGAAAAGGGGAAAGCGAAGGTCTCAGCTCGCAAGTCTTTTTCCATCATGTGATTTATGTTAAAGTTGCAAGGACTAGATCCAAAATTGTAATTTCTTGTTTGTAGTCACTTGGTCTAGTAGTAAAGCTTCTTTGTGGTTGTACAAGAGGTCAGGAGTTCGACTCCCACAGATCTCGACTTTCGTTACAAAAGATAAAACAATCTTGATTTCTATATTATAAAATAGGTAATCATCAACTTCTAGGAGAAGCTTTCTCAACCTTATTTTGGGTAAAAATTACAAATTCTAGTATAAAAAATACATATAAAATTTGTACTTGATAGGAATCATTTTATAGCCATAATTTGAACAAAACAAAAAAATAGAAGTAACTTAATTATAGAATATAACACAACTTCTACTATACTAATCTAACAGAAGCCGAAAGCAAAGGTGTATAAACTTTTGGTCAGAAGTTACATTCTATGAACAAGTTATAAATCTAAACCAAACACAATATTAGATCTGTTTGGTTTTACTTATCCTAGAAACCTGATTCTACCTTATTCTCAAAAGTTAACTTTTGAAAGTATTTTTAGAAGTTGACATTGACTATAATGAATAAAAAAAATAAGAATATTGACATTATGGACTTTAACTTTCATATCTTTAGACTAATATATCCTCCTCCAAACCAAATAAGTGATTAATATCACAAGAATAATTTTGGAAAAATAATATCAAATCCACAACTTTTCATAGAATAACCCATCTATAGCTTCTTCAGAATTTATGATTAGTATATTATTTCACATGCTAGAAGCTGCTAGCTTCTACTAGAATTTGTTTTTGTAAACGGTAATTGATATATATTACACTCAAACCACTACCAAGTGATGTAATATATATGATGTTCATGGGAGTCGAACTCCCGACCTCTCGTACAACCACAAAGAAACTTCACCACTAGACCAAGTAGCTGCAGACCTTCTACTAGAATTTGTGTCCATATGGTTTGTTTGGTATTAGCTTATGAGTGTTTTAGATGAAGGTGAAATTAAAAAATGTCCAATAGCAAGTACACTTATTAGGCAAACACAAGTGAGCTATGGGGCATGAGTTATTAGTTCTCAATTTAAGTAGGGTGCGGCATATTATTGTTTTTCCTTTTAATTTTATATATTATACTTTTATTTTGCATATTACACCTTAACTTTTTCAATTTAGGATGGAACAATTGCCCCACTTTGCCTTGAAGTGGCTCCACCATTGCAAAAAAAACATGCATAGTGCCATTGCATATTTCTTCATAATTACCATCTTTCGGTAAGCCAATATTTTTATGTCAGGGAACGATTTCACTAAACCTTCGACTATATACAAGACATGTACTTGTGGGAAAAAAATTGACGCAAGGTACTATGTTGTTTAGTGAGGAGCTGTAATATATAGATGGATTTAATCCTTAGAGGTGGATATAAAAATCACTTCTCTTAGCCAATTCATTTAATTTAATTGGTTCTTGTACTTGTGGAAATGCATTAGTTTTTTTATTTTATTTATCCAGGTACTTCTCCAAAGTTAGGTATGATAATAAGTGCAACATCTTCTACTAACTGAAAATGGTTGAGAATAGTAACATATATAAAAAAAAGAAAAAATTATTGAATCAACAAGATATGAGGGACATAATGAGGTACAAATAACTCATAGAAAATGTAAGAAAAAGTACATCTAGGACAATAATCCACAAACAAAGATACCATTCATGGATCACAAGGTTCGGTGCAAGAAATCACTACAAGAAAAACATGATTTTGCGAGGACTTTTGTGAGGACATAAGTCCTCGCAAAGTCCTCATGGATTCCTCACTAAGTCCTCGTTATAAATAATAACAAAGACTTAGCAAAGATTATTTATCCTTGGAAAAAAATAACTTGTTAAATCAATATTGTGAGGATATATCCTCGTAATGTATTCGTTAAATATTAGTGAGGACATTATGAAGAAATGTTTTCTCGCAATGTACTCGCTATATCATTGTTGTATCCTCGTAATATGCTCGTTAAGTGCTCGCTAAATATGATGAGATTGTATCATCGTTCTAGTATTAATGGGGAATTTGCAAGGACATTGCGAGGAAACGTCCTCGATACATCCTCGCAATTTTGCTCGCTAAATATAATAGGATTGTCGACATTGCAAGGACATGGACTCGTTATACTAACGAATAGCACTTTTTTAGCGAGGCGATATCCTCACCATATCCTCGCTAAAACTGAGCAGTAAATAAAAAAAATAATACATTACAAAATTGAACCTATTAAAATTTAGATTCATATACCTGATAAAATGACATTCAAATATATTCACAAGTATATTAAATTACACATATATTACACATATACAAATTTTATAAAAAAAGTTTCAATTAATTATACAACATAAGATTTTACATATCCAAAGTTTTTATAAAAAAGTAGCTAATACAACATTGAAATATCTTAATACAAGTCACTAGATATAATACAAGTTAAAACGATATATTATATATCACATTCTTCGGGAGCCAAATTGCTTTCCTTTACCTTTTGAGGATGATGCATGGATGGAGCGACGACGATGTGTATATTCCTTGTAATCCTCCTCATCGTCACTTGCCAAATCAATTTCTTGCTTTTCCATATATCTTTTGATTATAACAAACAAAATTAAAATATGTAATAATGGACAATGATTATATTATAATATTGAATTCAACATGACAATTTATGTATATCAAAAATTTTAAAACTAAATAAAGCTTTACCTTACAAGTTGATCTTCCAAAGTATGTATTTTATCTCTTGTTTCATTTCTTACTTCAGTTCTTATTTCATTCCTTATTTCTGAGCATATGTTGTCTTTGAAACCCTTTAATGTAGTCGTCATTTATGACAACTGAGAACTAAAGTACTCCAGATCAAATGAAGTAGAAGCCTGAAGCATAGAACGGTACTACCCTGTAGAAGTTGCAGAAGAACCAATAATCATATCTTCTAAGCAGTATAGATCCAAACTACCCGAGCCTTACTTTCTTGATGAACTACTCACATTCCTTTCCATTGAAACTTGCTTCCAAAGTTTCTTATCAAAGGCTGGGTGTTCATTGACATTATCATCTCTATATTTTTCTTGGTACAAGAAGATGTACCTATCCTGTATAAATAAACACAAGAAGTTAGTTAAAGATAATATAAAACATAAGTGTTTATTATTAAAGTAACTTTAATTATAACCATGATTACTTACAAGTACATCTTTCGCACTCGGGGTTGACTAAACATGCTTCGACTCACTAGTATGGGATGTAGTCTACCACTCTGCCATGTAGGTTCCCTACATAGTTTAGTGGCCTGTAATAATTAAAACACAAGCATTAATAATTTATTCAAATACCTGGTAAAGAGATATAATAAAGAGATATCATTCAGATACAGAACACCCACATAACTCAAATCAACCATCAACACAATGGGAGATCCTATTACAACACCCCCTTAGTCATTGCCAACTCATATCATGAACAGCTGCCACACGTGTTGCATCAATAATCAATTGGTCCTATGTACCAGATGAAAAGAAACCTCATCCAGTTACTTCTTTCTACTGCTAATTGATGAGTCCTTGTGATTATACAAAGCTCGTTTGAATATCTTGATAGAAAGGGTATGAGCATCATGCAATTCATACGTATGATGCAAGCAATCTAAGTGATGGAACCATACTTGTTTAAGTTAGTGCTATCATGGACAACATCTAGAGAGCAAAGAGGACTGGTTGATTATACTATTTTGCTATTTGCTAATGCTTTTGCTTTGGAACTGTGACCATGCTGGTGGAACCTTGCACGGCTCTCCTTACCTGGTGCATGGAAGCACACGAGGAGTCCCGATACTGTCACGACGAAGATGGTGAATCCAGGGAAGAAGACTAGACTCGGAAACACCAAGGAAGGATAAAAAAGGAGTCGTCACCTAGTCTTTTAATGAAAAGACGAGGAAAACTAAACACACAAGAAAACCAAGAAGCAAACAAGATGCAGAAAATATGTGTGCTCCGTGCCTAATGGATATAGTGCACAAATGAATGCCAGGCAGAGAAAGAGTAAGGATTCTAGTTACGCATGGGGAAGGGATTAGGCACCCCCATATGCTCGAGAAACTCGGTCTTTCTAGGTTTCCTACTTGTTAATGGTCTAATGGGTGTGTGCTTGCCTATTCTGAATGCTCATGCTAAAGATGACTAGAAAGCATGCCAAATCAAAGAGAAGAAATGAAATAAAGGTAAAAAGTTAATTCGAGGGACAAATGTAGGCATTGAGAATGCCACTTTATTGTATGCCCGTGGGCGATGAGGAAAATCGTGAAAATTGAGAAAAACTCTCGGAAAGCGTCACGCAAATCAGCAAAAATTCGAAGAAATCCGAGACAATAAAATTGGGAAAAATAATCCTCTTTCGGGACAATGTCGGCTTTGTTAAGCCTTTTAATGTACGCCCTCGGGCGATGGAAAGCCAAATCAAATCTAAACACGAACATCGGAAAGAATCCTGGAAACGACGAGAAAACCAAGCTTGAAGTGAGCTAAGAAAGCATGCACACTGTACGGAAGTAAATGCGAGAAAACTTGCATGAAAAGATCCGACAAAATATGCAAAATGCATGTAAGAGTGTAAAAATGTGAATTCCAGGGGCCTTTGTGTAAAAAATCCAAATTCTGAATGAAAACTGAATTTCTGAAGCTAAATCATCAAAAATACATAAAAAAAACACATTTCATGTAGTTTTGAAGAAATCTAGGGTCAAATGTGCAGATCTGTGCATTTCTAGCCAAATTGAAGGTTCCTAGGGGTTAAAATACAATTATGCCACTGAAACATGCATTCAGAATAATTTCATAAAAGTTCAGGGGCTAAAATGCAAATTAACCAAGGGAATATGTATTCAGAGCAATTTCAGAAAAAGTTTAGGGGTTAAAATGCAATTTAAACCACATCAGTGCAGATATTTGAATTCTCAGGGTTCACCTTGCAATTTTAACAGAGAAATATGCATTCAGAATGATTTTAATGAAGATCAGGGGTTTTTGTGCAATTTGAACAGAGAAATATGCATTCAGAATGATTTCATGAAACTTAGGGGTTTTTGTCTAATTTTTTTAAAGCCTAGAAAACTTTATTAGGAAAGCTCAGGAGGCACATTGCAATATTTTCAGTTAAAACATTATTCAAACGATTTAAAGAAAAAAAAGTGCAGCGACCTAACTGTAAGAGGAGGGACGTACTTGTAAGAATAGATGGACCTAAATGCAACAAAACAAAAGTCCTAGAAATTTATTTAAAGAAAACTATTTTTATTTTTTAAAAAAGAAAAAAGAAACAGCGGTCGCCGGCGACGGACCTCCGCTGTCGACAACCACCAACGAGACACACAGAGGCTATCCCATGGCCTGATCTAGGATCAGACCCCATGGGAAGCAAGAAGAGAAAGAGGGGAGGAGATCCAACGGTTTTGATCGAAGGCGCGACCGCTAGAAGTGGCTGCCCGCCTCCCTTGCCATTGCGGCACTCCGGTGACAATACCGGAGAAGAAAGGGGCTACTAGAGGGCAGCAACGCGCGTCTACGAGCTCCTGGAGGCTGTGGGACGTCGAGAGGAGCACTCCCTTTCCATCAGGGGGCCAAAATGGAGGAAGAACGTGCAATGTGGATTCCACCTGTCGTCGCCGCTGTCTTCTTCGATGAGCGTGGTTGCGGGAGTGATCTAGGGCTCATGGCTTGGCTCTGAAGGCTCCGATGTGCTTGGTGCTCACCATGGAGGGTTTTTGGATGATCGGAGAGGCTCGACAATGTGGGAGGCGTGCGTTCCTTCACTAGTTTCGGTTGTCTTCTCTGGCTCCGGTGAAATGACGCGATTCCGGCGATCTTCTGGTGGAGGCTTTCGCAGCGGCAGGAGCGGGGATTTGAGGGGTGGAGAAGCAAGAGGGAGGTCTAGGGAGGAGAATCTAATGCTCTAGGACCAGGGACAAGCCCTAGACCAGCACCCCACCTAGGCCACCGGAAAACGACTCCGATGAGGCCTGGGGGCTGCTTCCGACCAGAGGAGGCCTATGGCCCTATTGGAATCGACCAAGGAAGACAGAGGGAGTCCTAGGAAGCCAAAATTGAAATTAAATGAGGCTGGTGGAGGGCGTACCTGGTTTGGCAATGTGCTCTGCCTTCGTAGCTCGCTGGAAGTGGCTGAAGACTCTAGTTCCTCACCTCCGCGAACCTCCTCTCTCTTCCTGGAACTCTCTCTCTATCTTTTCCTCCCTTTCTCTCTCGCTTTCCTTTTCTCCTTCTTTTTTCCACAATTCACACTACTGCTCCTTTTATAGGCGAAGCTCCGGCGACACCCTGTAACAACCCAACAAACAAACCAAACAAGATCCTAACAACCAACCTAACCTGTAACAAACTCGAGATCCTCCTAACAAACTAACACCCGTAACCACCATGTTGCTCCCCGCACCCTCCATTCTGTCTGCCAGCGCGCCGATAGTGATCGACGCCCGTCCGAGCTCACGATGATGCATCCGACGACCCCGGTTCGTGGAGGGCTCAAGCCTGGCTGCTGCTGGGCAACGTGGTGAGACGACATGAAGGAGATGAGAATGGAGAAATGATGGGTTGCGGTTGGATCGTGGGAAAAAATGGCTGGTTAATTTTGAAGAAGAAGAAGAAGAAATGGGTTGAAGAAATGGCTGGTTCATGGGCCTAAGTGGGCTTGCTTGAGCTTTGGTGGATTTGCTTGGGTTTTGGTGGGCTCTAGTGGACCTTGGTGGATTGCTTGGGCTTTGATGGACTTAACGGGCCTTCATGGGCTTTGGTGGATTTTAATGGGCTGTATAGTGCGCCAGAGAGGTGCGCCTGTCTGGTGCGCCAGATAGGTGTGCCAAAGAGGTGGGCCTGTTTGGTCCGCCAGATAGGTGCGCTTGTATGGCCCCGGATCACGGCTCAGACCATTTGCTGTTGGGTTTGGCGTTCTTTGGCTTTGGGACTAAACTAAGGTTTGAGTTCATTTGTGATTAAAAGTCCAGCTACCACAACTCCATCTTGCAGACCTGCAAAATTGGGGTGTCTATGGGAACCATACTTGTTTAACTCCTATTTTCCACCTTTTCATATCATGCATAGCTTATTGCAAATCATTTTCCGATCATGCATGTATCACTTTTTTAGTAACATCAATGTACATTTGCTCCTAAGTTTTAAGTGAAACTGATTACCTCATATCCATTAACAAAAATTTAGATATGCTTCAATCATGGTAGGTTTATATACAAGAAGTGCTTCAATCACATAAAATGCTCTTGTGTCTACTCAAGACAATTATTTAAACGTACACTCGAAAATAAACAACTCAGACTTAATGAGTTCAGATTGTTGGGTCTACAGTTGTGGAATTCTCCCTGTATTTTGAGAAAGCCATACAGAAGGTACTTTTACCTCTTCAAAATGACATCAAGAACTCCTTCGAGCACAAAAGGAATCCTTTTGAACCATACTTTGATCGAACACAAACAATTCTCCCTGTGCTAAAATGTTTCCCCTTGTCCAACAATATAAAGATGGTCTTGTGTTCTCCCTATGCTAAAATGTTTCTCCAAAACTAAAGTTAATAAAGATGGTCTTGTGTTCTCCATACATATCCAACAATATAAAAAACAACCTAACACTAAGGCTTTAAAATAGAAAGAATTCCAATTGAATGTAGCAGTATCCAGAATAACTCCATTCATGTGCACATATACCAAATATGTTTGAGGCTACACTAAATAAACAACAAAATGTAATTAATATTTTTGAATACATGTAAGAATAATAAAAGGAAACAAAATTGAATTACACTTCAAAATAACAATAAATCCATAATACGTTGGAGGTTCCTACATAAACATAAATACCAACAAACCATGAATAGTTATGCAGATTATGCGTGTCTGTGGATTGGATTATGCGTGTCTGTGGATTGGATTATGCGTGTCCTCTTTCAAATTTGTATGTTGATCTTTCTTCTGGATTATATGCTTTATTTCCTTCTCATTTCGTTATGCATCTTGAATGATAGCATTTTCTATGGCTATTGCTGGAGGATCTGGTGCTTTAAGGTGAGACATTACTCTGACAGACGAGGTTCTAGGGTTCTAGCCAGTGATTCTCCTGAATCCGATTGTCACAATCGTGACTTTGAGGGTGACGACATTTGTCATCTTAGTAAAAATTTATCATTGTTTAGGGATTACGAATGCATGTCTGTGGATTGGATCTTATCTCTGAAAGACGCAATTTTTAGTCCTTTGGATTCAATCAAGGTTGTTCCGCGGCCGATCAGGGATTGCTGGCTTGCTGGAGAAGATGCACCCCATAGGGGTGCCTCTCGAGGTCATAAATGCTCCATGGCGCCAATTTCTGACGCCTTGCGTTCTTGTGTGGAACTATTCCACTTTCTCCCCTCCAAATTTACTCATTTATAATCCGATTAATTACCCTGATCAGATTTTTAGGGCTAAGCAGCATGATTATGCGACTAATGGAAATATTAACTTCGATCACGATAATCTGGCTGAGGTAATAACCTCTTTGAATCGAAGCGATTCGCCTCCCCTTTGCTCTATTGATTTAATGTCTGATATGACCTCTGACAATGCCTCTTCACATTCTCCTTTGAATTTCTCCCATATCTCTAACACTGGGATTTCTTTTGGAGTGGAGTCTGCTGCACGAAACCTGTCAATACCTTCTACACGAAACCTGTATTGTGGTTTAATACCTTCTTCCATTCCCATCTCTTGCTTTTCTTCTCTGGCCTCTCCTAGCAAAGCCTCCCAGGTGCTAGCAGACCCACATTGCTCCTCGGAGGAACACTCTTCTGTGCCTTCCTTGGCGTCTTCCCCACCTACTCTCGAAGACTCTTCCGGATCTTGGGAGGTGGTTACACGATGGAGAAGAGTCTCACCTCTGGTAAGCTTCTGTAGAAAACAAGGGAGATGCTTTTCTTGTGGCTTCGTGGACATATGAATAAGTTTTGCAGATATAATGGTGCTTGTTACAAGTGCTCTTCGCCCTCACACTCGGTAGCCATCTGTAAATTTTTGCAGGTCTTGAAGATCGTTCCTGCTACTGAGAGGATGACTGGGCTCACCCCTCACGCCCCAAATCCCCTTCCACTTTCTGAATCGGTCAATGACCAACTGCATTGCCTCTCTTGCTGTCCATTCCCCACATCTGTCGAAGCTCACCTTGGAGGAGCACCTTCGTACAAATTGGCCTGCATCCACCTTTGTAGAAGTGCTGGATTTCTCCCCTGGCAAATTTCTAATCAAGTTTTCTTCCATTTCCTCTCAGAATGAGGCCCATAACCTATATGGATCCACTCTTCAAACTCTGCCAGCGTCCTATGTCCCGTGGTCTGTAAACTCTAATGCTATGTTCACTTTAAAAGAAGAAGGTGTTTGGATCAGACTAGAGGGTATACCACACCACCTATGGAACATAGACCTTTTCTCCCATATGGTTTCTGAATTAGCTGAAATGTTGGAAGTGAATATTTCCCTTGATCGATTCAAGTTTTTGGGTTTTGCAAAGGTTAGGGTTCGTCTTCACCCTGGAAAAGAACTCTCTGACACCAGGTTTTTTGCTTTTGGAAGACTTGTATACCCTATAAAATTTAGAAGTTGTTGGGACTTATGTCCCTCCTCCTCCACAGCCTCTGCCTCTCTCTCTCTCCTTGGCCCCAAAAAAATAACACTCCCTCTTCTTTTGCCCCTAGGAGGTTACCTCCTACACGCAGACCTCTCAAAAACAATAAGGGATGGAGGGGTGGAAAAAATAGCAAAGGCCCCCAACATGGTAACAATGTTTGGACTAGAACTACCTGCCCTTCTTATTCCTTTCAACTCACCTCTGTTTCCACCTTTGCGGGTCTCCTCCCAACCCCTAATCCCACTTCTTCTGGGGCCCCCTGTACCTATTCCAGTGACTGAAGACTCAGGATTAGCAGAAGCTTCAAAGTTTGGGGAGGAAGAAATTAGGGCTAGGAATATTTCCTTGGCAAAATTCAAAAAGGTCTTGGTTGTTTTTGACTATCTTGAGCAGGATGATTTGAGTTCTGGTACTGGGGACAGGTTACCCTCCCAGCCAGACACTCATGTTCACGCTCCAGGTACTTTCACCTCTCGTCATGAACACTCTGATGACTTTAATAATGTTTCTGGCTCCATATATGGATCTACATTTATGCCTACTAATATAGATGATTCTTCTTGTAATGATATAGTCAATGAGGTACTAAACTGGGATTCATATGAACAGTTCAGAAGTTTTTGTCATGTTATTGGTATTGATTTAAAAAATCTAGATGATACCAAAGGTTTTCTGAACCTGGTAAGAGCTGATCAAGGTCTAAATCCAGTTAACCTTGACAATCTACAAAACTTTGAGGAGAACTTTGCTTCTCTTCCTTTGTCACAAGTTTTTCTATGATTATTGCAGCCTAGAATATTAGGGGATTAGGAAGTAGTAGGAAAAAAAGGGCGGTGAGAAACTTAATAAGAATGAATAAGTGTGAAGTAATCATCATTAGTGAAACAAAAAAAGAAGAATACACCGCATCTCTGCTTAGAATTCTAGGAGGAGGAAGAATTAGTAACTGGACCCACTTACCCTCTCTTGGGGCCTCTAGAGGTATTCTAATAGGTTGGAATGACAGATTATGCAGTATAATATCCACTTCTTTAGCCACCAATAGCCTCTCAATTAAACTTAAAAACAGTATAGATGGGATGGAATGGTGGCTCACTAGGGTATATGGACCTTGTGAAACAAGATTTAAAGCTGATTCCCTTATTGAGCTAGAAAATTTGAGCAAAATAGTTAATGCCAATTGGGTGATCGGAGGTGATTTTAATATCACTAGATATTCTTTTGAACATTCATCTAATTCTGGGGTATCTCCTATTATGACAAAATTCAATGACTTTATAAATCACAATCAATTAATGGACCTTTCCCCAAATAATTGCCAAAACACATGGTCCAATTTTCAATCCCCTCCAATTATGGTCAAGCTAGATAGGTTTCTTATCTCACCTGGTTGGGCAAACTCTTATCCTGACACCTTGTGTGTTGATAAGGCCACGGTGGTCTCAGATCATACTCCAATCCTGTTGGACACCAAATCTAGGGATGGGGGGCCAATCCCTTTTAAATTTTACAAGTCTTGGTTAGGTTTGGAGGGATGTCATAACTTCATTTCCAACTGCTGGAACAAATCAGACACTATGTGCAATTCAGACTTTCCCCTTGCTAAACTTGCTTTCAAACTTAAAAATCTAAAGAAGCATATCAAGAGCTGGGTCATCCTCAAGAGGGAGGAAAGGAAAAAGAGGTTAGAATGTATAGAATCTCAGATCATGACGATAGATCTTATGGTTGAAACACAATTACTTGATAATGCTACTTTGAACATCAAGAAAAATCTCAGAATGGAACATCTCAACCTTCTGTCAGAACAAGAGACATATTGGAAACAGAAGTCTAGGGTTCAATAGTTAAAGGAGGGGGATCTGAATACTGCTTTTTTCCATGGTATGTTTAAAAACTGTAGAAGAATAAACACAATTTCATCTCTTAATGTCAATGGCAGTCTCCTGACTTCCCCTTCTTTGCTTTGGCTAGAGCTTGAAAATCATTTTACCAAACAATTCAACAAGTGATCTAGGTTAGGGGTATTTGTCAACTGGGATGCCCTGTTACCTAGAAAGATCATCAACACAAAGTTCCTAGAGGAGGAATTCACCAAAGTAGAAATTAAAAAAGGTACTTTTGATTTACCTGGAGACAAATCCCTTCGCCCTGATGGATTTCCCTTATTATTTTTTCAAGAATTCTGGGAACTATTGCATCCTAATTTAATGGAATCTTTCATAAACCACACCTGGTATCTGATCCAGACTTTCTTAGGCCAATAAACCAAACTTTTATTGCTCTAATTCCTAAGAAAGAAGGGGCAGAATGTGTCAAGACTACAGGCCCATCAGTTTATTAAACAGTACTTACAAGATCATTAGTAAATATCTGGCCTTTAGGTTTACTCCTCCCCTAAATGATAGTATTGATGACTCTCAGTGTGCCTTCCTATCAGGGAGATATATTAGTGATTGTTTTTTGGTTGCTCAAGAAACATTAAATTACATGAAGATTGCAAATGTTCCTAGTTTTATCCTGAAATTAGACTTTGAGAAAGCCTTTGATAATGTGAATTGGGATTTTTTATTGAGCTCTCTTAAGGGACTTGGCTGTGGAGACAAATGGATTTCTTGGATATATATGTGTATTTCAACTGCTAGATTCTCCACCTTAGCTAATGGATCTCCAACAAGATTTTTTGGTGCAACTAACGGGCTTAGGCAAGGAGACTCTCAGTCCCCCCTTCTTTTTTATTGTTGTCTCTCATATTTTAAATAGGATGATGTCATTGGCTACAAACAATAACCTTATTTTAGGGATCCAATTTCCTAATGAGGGTCCAAACATAATTAATATTCAATATGCTGATGATACAATTCTATTTCTATCCTCAGAAACAAATAATTTGATAAATATTAAGAGAATTCTCTATTGCTTTCAAACTTGTTCTGGACTTAAGCTAAATTTCAATAAGTCCTCCCTGACTGGTGTGGGTGTCTCTAAAAATGCAGTGGAGTATGGGTATAACTTTCTTGGATGTCAAGTTGGAACTTTACCAATAAGTTACCTAGGCCTTCCACTGCACCATAGAAAGGCCACATATAAGGATTGGACACCAGTCATAGAGAAGATCTCAAACAAGTTGTCAACATTGAAGGCTAAATACCAATCATAGATAACTCTAGTTAATTTTGTATTATCTGCGATCCCAACCTAGTATCTTTCAGTATTACATCTGCCCAAAAGGGTGGAAAAGGAAATTAATCGGTTTAGAAGTAGATTCCTTTGGCAATACTCACCTTCAAACAACAAGGGATATCACTTAGTGAAATGGGAAGCCTTATGTAGGTCCAAAGAGCACAGGGGGTGGGGCATTATAAATCTTAGAAATTTTAGTGTGGCTTTTAAATGTAAATTACTATGGAAACTTTGGACCTATGCCCCAAATTTAAAATGGCCCAGCTTATTAAAAGCCAGATAATGTTTTAGATCTAGGCTGGGGGCCTTGCTTAACTTATTAGATAGAAAGTGCTTCCCTATTTGGCAACAACTTAAGTCCCGCTTCAACATTCTTAATTGTTTTACATCAATAGAAGTAGGCAATGGTGAGGACACCATTTTATGGGAAAATAACTGGATTAATGGCTCCCCTTTGAAATACAGATTTCCGGATCTGTATAAAATAGCAAAACATAAGAAGGCATTTGTGAAAGGGTTATGTATCTAATAGGGAGTGATCTTCAAGGATTATTTGAAGTCAACAGCAACCCTGAGCAACAAATTAATCTGCAATTTTTTTTATCCCAAGTGGGTCAACTAGCAGATATTTTATCTGGATTTCAGTTTCACCTGGAAAAGGATAAAATCTATTTATAGGCTGATCACTATTTGTCTTTTACAGTTAATTCATGTTATAAAGCTATAAATGATGGTGGACTAAGATTTCACTTGTATAAGCCCATTTGGAAGGCTTGGGTGCCACTAAAAGTTAAATTATTTACTTGGCTAGCAGTATCAAACAAGATACTAACAAGGGATAACCTTAGGAAAAAGGGATGGCATGGCTAAGAATTATGTCCTATGTGTAATTTCTACCATGAAATAGTTTCACTTCTGTTTATTCATTGCCTTTTTGCAACTTCTGTTTGGAAATTTTTTTGTTAATAATTTTATGTATCCTGTGTATTATCATATGAATGATTTCTTCAGCTATAAGCCTTACTGTGCCTTTGCACTATCTGATCATGGATGGCATGTGCTTATTTCGGCTGTGATCTGGTGGATCTGAAAGGAGAGAAACAGTAGAATTTTTCACAATTTAGCTAACTCATGTAGGCTAACTTTACTTCATATTATTTCACTTATGTATGCTTGGACAGTAAATTTGGGCATAGGTTTTGAAAGGGATGCCTTAATACAATCCGTCACAGACATGCACAATTCTTGGAGCATGGACCAGTCAAATGTAGGGGCATCTTCTGTGACCCCTATTTTCTTAGCAAATGCCTCTACTGAAGTTAGGTCATCTGAAGATCATTTCTCCTGATCTTGTTTTAATTCGTTACTTTCTGTGATATTCTAAGGAATGGGATTTAAACTAAACAATTTTTGGACATATTCTGACCATACTTGTATTAACAATAGCCAAACTTATTTTGGTTTTCTTTTGGATCTTCTGGATCCTTAGCATTTTTGTATTACCTGGGACTTTGATTTTGATGTTCCTACTGGTGGACTCATAACTAGGAATTATTAATATTATTGCCGTTTCCAAAAACAAACCATGAATAGTTTTGGCAAACAATGGGAGGCAGTGAAAAAAAGGCTACATAATACATTATAGTTCCTAAATAAACCCCTACACAGATCAAAGAAAGCCTGAACATATCGGTAGCATCTAACATGAAACAGTCATTTATTACCATAAACAAGAAGGGCTTGGTAAAATAGAACAAATAAGAAGAAAAAGAACAAGAAGGACACACATTTTAAAGCTCCACTGGGTACTAACTTGGGTTCTCCTACGTAGGTGACCATGAAAGAAACTTGTGACTATGAGCCAAACTAGTGTAAAAAGAGAGAGAGAGAGACATGAGAGAGTGATGTAAACTGGGTACAGATCTGAAATATATAATAATGGACCATTAGGCATGTATGTAAAATATCTAGAGGAAATTGCATAGACCGTCAGACATATAATAATATGACTGCTTCAAGGTTTTAACTTTTCGTCTGTCAGCTGCAAATCCGTGGAATTGGGATCATTGTTTGTTAACCTTTTGGTGTAGGTTGAAGCATATATGCATCAGAATGTCAATAAGCAAATGTCAATATTCAACCTACCATCTGAGATATTATGCAGAGTTGTCAATGTTCAGCTGAAGGTATTCTTGTTTTCATTAATATATCGCAGTAGTCTGCATCTTTGATGAGTCCACAAGTGAATGCTTTCTGACATTATTATATTTTATTGGCAATTTGGCATCCATCTTATGGTGTATCCATTCTTATTTTTTCAAAGTGGTTATGGAGAACAAGAAACTAATGAAGCATTTGTGAAGCTGACATTGTTCTATAAAAATGTAGAAGACAATGTAGAAGTAATATTAAATTAATATAAAACAACTCAGCTCAGCAATTCAGAGAAAATAAATGCAAGCAATCAAATCAAATTTTAAAATAAAATTACTATTCTGGAGATGTATCTTTTCAGTTAAATAAATCCAAATCTAAAGGATATTAAATCTTAAGTAATGTAAAATTAATATTGAATTTAAGTAAATTAAGATAAAAATATCTTTATCAACTCAATCTGAAGGTCGTTATGGCTTCTTGATCTGCTCATAGAACGAATTTCTTGCTTTTCGCAGTTGAGCTTTTCTGTCATGGACCTTTTTTGGAACTCTGTATCTGTAGGAAAAAGATCACAGAGTCCATTCTACGTAGTTTTAACATTAATCAATAATATATATGTTAATTCCCACATATACAATAATAAAAGTAACTGAAATTTAATATAAATATTAATTACCTCTCGAGTGTACACTAATACGCAGGAATTGTCTTGGCTACCTAATAATCATCGTGAGACTCAGGACATTTTGCGAATGCATTTATTCGTACCCTATAATAGATATCATTCATCTTTTTTTTAATTAATTTTGTAAAAGATATACGATAATCCTCCTTGGTATATTCAAGTGAAAGTGTAAACTTACTCTGTATAAATCCAACATCATTGTTAATTTAATATACTAATTGCTTAACTTAAAGATAAAGATAAAGATAAAAAATAATTATTACCAATAACACATCAAACATTTTTTCCCTCTCATCTGAATGAAAATGCGACCATCAGTACTCGATGGCCGATGTATAAGGTTTAAAATTTTTTGTGATCTCTGACGAGATCCTATGACTCCTTTTGAAGTTAGTGCAAATAAATCAAGTTAAGTACAGAAAAAAAAGTATTCCATGTTGGCTAATACCAAATTTAAAAAAAATGTTACTCATCTGAGTCAAGCTCTAGAAGAGGTCACGGTCCTTGAGAAACTTGAGCATATCCTCCTTGTTGTTGTTGCTTTTCTTATTTATCAATCAAATTAAACATTTGTCAATAATTATATTTAATATAAAGACTTAAAAACTATAATTTCATTATATTATTTACTTACTGTAGTTGGACTAGGAGACAACACAAGTTGGACATGGCGTGCAACACTACTTTGTGGAGTAGTATTATGTCTAAATACAGGATGAAAGGTGGAAGCCTCAACCAAAGTGGTCGGAGGTGTCCATCTAGCCTCAGGTGGTGTCAGACCTTGTGAAAAAATGAATTCAAGCAACTGACTACTTGTGTAAGTATTAGGATCGATCTCTCGATCCTTCGATGAACCACGACCATCGGAACCACTAGAGCGTCGACCGCTTCTACCAAATCCAGCCATCTAATACCATAAACAATACATTAATAATTTCATGCAAGATTCATGTAATTTACTAGATAAACGTTATACCAAAATGAATATCATATCTGAATTTAAACAAATTATTTGATAATATTTATAAGCACATGAGCGGCGACAATGCTCAATAAGAAAGCTATGACGAACCTGAATTAAAACTAAATTATTAGTTTTCTATATTATCTTAATTAGTTGATATATATCAAAATTCAGAAACAAAAATACATTTAAATAACAGATCAATGTTTCACTATCAGTATATATCTATATAATGAAAGTGCAAAAGGAGTCTACAAAGCAAATTAAAGAAGATATATACCAAAATCACAGTAAAATCTCCTTAGTCTTCATCACTATAATCAATACTCTCTTATTCTTCATTATCTTCATCGTCTTCATTGTCATCTTCTACAAATGTTTTTTCTTCATCCTCAAGTTGCCACAATACTGGTGGAATTATAGAGACTTGATATAGAGTATGGTCTACAACTATAGGTTGTGGAGGCTCGTAGTTAGGTTGATACAAGTCTTCAAACTCGTTATTCGTAGCATCACTAGCCATAGCAATGTAGGCACGTACTTTGATCTTCATTGCACTGAAAGATTCAGCTTTCTTCCTCTTTCTTGAAACATAAGGTTCATAAATAGACTTGATCTGCTTGTGAAGTTAACACAAATGACTCGAATCTCTTCAAGTATTTGGTTGGTATAACATCTACAATATCATGTTTGATGTTGTGTATGACTCCTTCTTTAGGGTCACACCATTCACAAAGGAACAATGTCAGTTTATTTGCACCACAGTATTTCAACTCGAGGATCTCTTTTAAGATACCATAATAGTCAATATGGTCTTTCTTATAATAAGATCTGTTCACCATAGTACTCCTGAATTTTGAGCAGTTAATCCTCTATCGTATTCTTGTGTATGAAATCGATACCCATTTACTTATCTATTTTATAGAATGAATATGTTTATTGGAGTATTTTATTAAAGTGGTGTAGGTGTCTTACATACAAATACAATCAAAACCATGAGCGGGAAAAAAAATAACATTCACTACTTAGGCAATAAATAGAACATGAGATATCCACCATAAGTAGTTAACACATAAACAACATAATGGCTTGTTAAAAAAACATAAACAAGCATATTTCATGTTGTCTAAATTATAACAGTCATTGTATAGATTTCAATGTGGATCAAGAAGAAAGACCATGAGAAATCGACACTAAGAGAATATCATAAGAGATCCAACAAAAGAAGCTGAGATCAAGTCCATTTCAATAAACCAATCAAATTCTTTGCAATTGCATTCTCCTTATTTTTCTACTCACTTTTTCTCCTTATTTAACTGAGGTTCTCCTGTTCTGCCAATTGAATCATATTCTATTTTAGATAAACTGAAATAATCAGATTCTGTACTAAAATAATCAGATTCAGATTTTGTACTAAAATAAAAAATATAGATATTTTCAATGTTAGTGGAATTCAAATAGTCAAATTTCCTACCTCTAGAAAGTGAAAATAAGTATAGCCTCCGATAAGTGGAAAATGACTTCACATTGTACGACCAAAAATCAGTAGTGAACTCAAAACCCAAGTAAAGCCTCTCATAATGTTGTGATTTTTATCAATAGCCAGAAACATGTAAAAGTGCTTTAGCAAAAGAAAGCATGACTTCTTTTTTGCCTTAATTTTCACTTGATTTATAATCATAATATGTGAGAAAGCCCTACACAGAATGATTCTGAACTACAAGGTTACATGGTCGACCAGTTACATTTGTGTTGTCAAATATGTATACCATGTCACTTCTCATAACAACACAAGCTGCTGTTATCACTCTTACACAACACAATATTAGTGTTATCGCTAGGTCTATTTGTAGACAAATTTGATACTTGCATGTTATTCAACAAGTAATACATGTACATCATTATCACTGAATTTTAATTATAGTCTAATTTTGTAACATCCATAAATTCATTTTGTAATTATTTACATTTTTAATGAATTTATTCCTAGACGGGTGTCACTGTTCTGAGGTCCGTTTGTGTGATTTTGTAATTTTGGAATTGGGCCTCATAGGCCGGCTTCTATTTGAGTGTTCCTGTACTTGTCCCTATGTGGTTGGCACTGTGCGTTTGGCTCTGTGTTGGTGGGCCCATGTGTGGGTCCGTGTGGAGCCCACGTTTATGGGCTGGTTAGTGAGGCTTGCAGTTGGCCTCGTGTTGGGAATGGATGGTTGTGTGTGTGGGATTTGTGTTTGGCAAGTGGAGGCTGGTTGGTGTGCATGCGCACTTACCTTCTTCCCTACGTGGCTATTTAAGCCGAGGCACACTCCTCATGTAGCAACACATCCTTCCCTTCTCTCCTGCACCTTCTCCTCCTCCCCGAGCACACCACTATTCCTTCCCGTCCGTTCCACCGTCTCTCTCTCTCTCTTCCTTCCCTTCTCTTTCTTTCCCTCCACTCACCCCCTCCCTCTCCCCTATTCTCCTTCTCCCCTTGTTGTCTCTGTTCGGTGTGCTCGAGGGTCGATGGTGGTGTGAGGTGGCATGTAGTGGTGTGTGGAGCTTCGATGGGGTGTCCCTAAGGTCGTGGAGTGGTCGAGGATGCTTGGAGTCGTCGGTGGTTGGTCGGAGTTGATGTGGATCACTGGAGTGCATTTTCAGGTACGCACCTCACCCTCGCGTTGTAGAAAGCATGAAAATGGTAGAAAATGATAGGAATGCATGAAATCTAGGTAAATTTACATTCCTAGAATTTAGTGTAAATTTATGATGATTTATGGTGGTATTTATGACCATTAATGGTGTTGGGTGGTTTTGGGTCGTTTTTGATCCCTGTGGCTTCTTGAATTTATTTCTCCTTGCATAATGAATGGATTTTGGTTTTGTTTGTGTGGATTTAGAGTAGTCTCGAGGGTCTATAATATATGCTTTAGTTGAATTTTGTGGTGCTTGTTTTGGGAGTCTGCCTCTTGGTCCCATTTTAGGTGATTTTTGCAGACTATGGTTGGGGGCTATTTTCTAATTTCGTAGAAAATAGTATACCGAATCATTTCAGTATGCCGTTTTTCTGTCAGTTTGGTCCTTCTGGTGTAAGTTTGGTCAACCAAACCAAATTGAACTACCGAATCAGAGATTTTCGGTCGGCCGATCTAATTTTCAGTATGTCGTTTTAGACCTTGAGTGTCGACCTATACCTAGTTCGAACGACCGATCCTTTTCGATTGACCGGATCAGGGAATTTCGGTATTCCATTTTCAAAACGGTTTAACGATTCAGGCCCCAGTTGCCCTTATGAAAATGATTTTCCATGGATTCCTAGATTGGTTTGTTTTGTCTATTTGAGATGAGATCATGGGCCATCAGTGGTGGTCTTGTGGGACACCTAATGTGCCATTTTGTCGAGGTTTTTGAATGAGTTTATAAAGATATAAAATGATTTGAAAATGGTTTTCAAAGAGACATGTTGGCCTGTTTGGAAATGGTTTTTCCTAGTTTTTTTATGTGCGGGCCGAGACAACATGGGATCGTGTCGTCGAGGCCAGGGAATGTGACGGTATTTTCAAGTGGTCGGGCGCGTCTCCCTGGTTGAAGTCGAGGGCTAAGAGACCGAGGCGAGTGTTCGTCTGGTCTTGGAGGTAGGATACTCCTTGACTGTCATTCGCGAGGCTAAGGTTGAGGTCCACAAGTTGAGGTGTCTTGTGGCATGACGGGGAGTATGTTACTTTTGCTGTCGCTGTGTGCATTGAGACTCAGGTGTTGTCAGGTGTGGAGGTACGACACTCTCTCTTAAGCACCATGTGGAGGACACCATGAGGAGGCGTATCCTGTGGTGGCCAATGCGGGTGGAACACGTGCCTCGTAGCTAGTAGCGACTTGAGAGACAAGACTATCTTCCCAGAGAGGGGTTGGCTTTGTGAGGGTTCTCTAGATGGGAGAATCATGGGACGGTGTCACTCCTGCACAGGGTGGTGCCACTGTGGTAGTGCAGTGTACTTTGATGGCTGTTTGTGGTCAGAGTTAGTTACCTGATGTTGGACTTTCCGACTCACTATGTGTGATTTCGGCCATTGAGGGCCTTGTTTGTGGTTTTGGGCTGGTAGAGCCCTGTTTGCTGTTTTGGCCGGTGTAGGTCGTGTTTGCTGTGGTTTTCAGCCTGTTGGGTCTAGTTTGTTAGTCTTGGTGGTTTTGGAGAAAATAATTTGCAAAATGATTTTAAGGAAAAATTAATATAGGTTTATTTTCCATTGTTTTTCGTAGGGTACGTGCTGGGTGACTTTTGTCACTCATGTTTTCCTCATGATTGTGGGTTGCAGGTGCAGGTATGTAGATGGGTTTTAGCATAGTGCACATAGTTTGGAGTCTTGTAGCTGCACACATAGGTTCTTGGTAGTTGGTATTTTTGTTTAGTTTTTAATTTCTTGTAATTTAAATTATTTTAAATTATTATGGGAATTGAGGGCGTTATAAATTTTTTGGAGAAAATGAATTAAACTTCTTGAACAACATTACCTTATTCCTATATGAAACTCTACACTTCTCTGTATATTCAATTTCATTGTTTAGCGTTATGATTGCACAAGGCAATTGCTTAATTTATTTCAGTTTGTCTTTGCTTAAAGAATCAGATTCTATCTCAGGTACTTAGATTATCCATAGTGTTTTATATAACATTGTTACTTGATAATAATTACAATTAAATAATTAATTGTTTAATCTTTACATATTTAAAACCAACATAATGCCTATCATTGGTACTAAATAGTATGCTACTTGTTTTTTCACTTGGTAGCCAATAAAGGTTGATAAATAAATGTTAGAATAGGTGGTCCTAGATGTAATATATCGACAAATACATCTTTCTTTTACCTATCAGCTGATAATATTTCAAAACTCTGTCCTACCATTAGTTGTAGACGTTAATCATAAGAAAAGGGGAAAACAACCAGATAGTAGTGTATACTTCTTCCTCTTGAACCCTAACAAAAAGGAAACATGGTATAGTCGAAAATTCTGAACTTTTATCAAAGTAAAAATGGCAAAAAAAAAGTGGTATAGTTGCCAAACTGAGAGTCTTCAGCATACACTAATGACACTAACGTGAGAAACAGATCCCAAACATGTGTGCCGCATAAGAGCATGTCTGCTGCATAAGACAAGGATTGCTTGCATTTTGTTGAGCTTGAAATAAGGGACCTCCAACCATGTAAATATGCGATGACTAAGACCAAGAGCTGGTGTTTAATAAGATTCTAACTAAAGAGAATTTAAGGAAAAAAAGGATGGAATGGGCAGGATTTGTGTACTATGTGTTACACTTATCAGGAAACCACTTCTCATCTGTTTATTCATTACTCATTTGCCACAGCTGTTTGGAAATTCTTTATCTGTGGACCTTTATTCCCAGTTTTTGGTAATGTAGAAGATATGTTTAGATATAGACCTGAATGTTTTTTTGATTTTTCTGAAACTGGGTGGAATGTTCTCATCCCTGTTGTGGCTTGGTACATTTGGAGAGAAAGGAACAATAGAATTTTCCGTAATATATCCAACTCTAGTAAGTCGATTATATTCAATGTTATCACTCTTATGTATTCTTGGCTAGAAAATCTGGGCACAGGTTTTGAAAAGGAGGAGTTGGTCCATTCTGTATCAGCTATGCAGAGTTCCTAGAACATTGGCCAGTCACGTGCTGAAGCCCCCTTAGCAAATCTCTTGATGCATCCTCCTCCTCTTCCTCCTCTTGCTAACCCCCTGCTAATTCTCCAGTTGAACTTCCCTCTTCTGTGCACAATTCCTATGAGGATGCTACTATCTGATTAACTTCTTTTAATCAGTTTTCAGTTTGGACTTGGAGTTGTAAATTTTGGAACTATTTAGATACCTTCCACCTCTACAAGTGGATGATTTTGTTTTGGGGCCTGTTATATTTTTGGTCTTTGTAATTTTGGACTTGCTTTACTCTTAGTGATATTGCTGCCAGGAAGTTAATATAATGCTACTAACGTTACCAAAAAAGACCAAGAGCTCGCAACAAATGATAGCCAGGTCCACTTATTTAGTTGCATAAATCACTAATTATGTTATGTAGATATCCAGATTATGGGTATTTCTATAATAAGACAAGCACACATGCACACATGCACAAAGCAGAAAATAAGAACCTTAACTACACTACAACATGTGATATTCAGGGAAAATACAAGGTGTTGAAAAAATTGCCTTCTTCCAAAAGAAATGAAATAAATGTTGCTTGGCACATTTCACTAAATATCTATCAAGGTCATGAGCATGGACAAGTGAATACTTCCTTACAAGTCGGATGGCCTTTCCAATCTAGAATTCAAAACTTCCCAATACCAGATGAACTCAATCAAGTTATCACTAGGAAGAAGTCCAAGATATTCATATCCACACACATAACAAGGCAAGAGTTCAATATTTAAATTATACAAAGCCACTCGCCTTGCAATTATAATGCAATGGTCATTTCAATTACTTGAATCTTTCTATAGATACTAGAAATTTTGGAATATATGCAAACAAACTTCTTGCGCCATAACACTAACATTTTAGTTTGATAAATTTGAAATATATTCAAGAATAAGATTACAGTAACATTCTTCTTGATTTTGTCATCCAAAATTTGTTACCCATCACTAAAGCTCAATTCGGTAAAGCATTAAACACAGATGACTGCTTAACCATTCCAATAGAGAACTACCTGTAATATTTCTCACTAAAAAACCATACATTTATCTCTTAATGAGTATTTCACATATTATAAAACTAAAATGCAACAATAATAATAGAGTAACAAGGTCCACAAGGAACATACAGACACGTATACTTGGAGGTGATCACAAGATCAGTGCTTAATTGGACATACATAGCGAGAGAGAGAGAGAGAGAGAGAGAGAGAGAGAGAGAGAGAGAGAGAGAGAGAGAGAGAGAGAGAGAGAGAGAGAGAGAGAGAGAGAGAGAGAG